>JAOXJP010093121.1:0-14617 GCA_025762735.1 Platanus orientalis | reverse complement strand
GTTCAAAGGTGTGATGGAGGATGTGCTACTTCAATGGAAGGTGTGATGGGGGGTGTGCTAATGAGGTTGGATAAGGGAAGCAATGGAGGTGCCATGGAAGATGTCATTCGATAAAATTCCATTGGGTGCAAACTTAAAGGGTAGATCTTAGGATGCTTGATGGGGGGTTCTAGGGGGGTCACTAGAGATATGAAATCCATCTAGGGGATCCTAGGGTGGAGGGTGAGAGAGAGAATCCAAGGATTGCAATCCAAGAGTTGTGCATGATTAGCTAAAGATGAGAATGCGTTAAATGCAAAATATTTCACTTTAGCTAATCTTGAATAATATTTGGATTTTTGACTTTTTCGAACCCTATCACTACCGTTACTCTGTGTTGGCTCCTGTGCTCAAAATTCGACCTAGTTAGTGTCATTTGCAGATGTCTTAGATACTCCGGTCACACTGGTTCAGTCGGAACTAAATTACAAAAAAGGGTAAGGGGGTCAAATCAAGGTTTTGTGCGTAAAAAAGCTCTCAGATATAAATTGGAAGGGCAATATGGTCAAATTGATCAGAGGGTGGCCTAGGGATAGATGCTCCCAGGTCTAAGTGGTTCACAACTTTTGATTGCATGGGATTACGGTACCCGAGAAGGAAATTAGGTAAAAAAACATTTTTTAAACAACTTGACAAAATTGTACAAGGGATGCTGCTGGTTCTTATATAAAATGCAACATCAGGCCATATTTGGAGGATTTGAAGTTTGAGGAGTTTAAAAGCCACAAAAATTTACAGATTAGTTGTTGGATTCCCAAGCAGTCACCGGGGGTTTTTCGAAGCAGTGTCGCTTGACTCAATTAAGCTTCTGTAGCTGCCTGAAGCTGAGTGAAATTGAATGACTAATCATTTCTTGAATCAAGGATTTATGAAATGCTTTATTGAGGATAGGGGAGGCTCTAAGAAAATGTCCCTAACCTTATTGCATTCTAAGTCCAGTAGAGCTCTTAAGAGCATTTCGTATGCCACGTATAGACAAAACGTGCTTTTTTGAGTCTGGGTAGAAATGACTGCTGGGGCCATGGATTTTTTGCAAATTAGAATGGATCTGAAAGTCTTACGGCTCTGAATTTGCTATTTTGTGGCCATTGACTATTTGAATTTCTGATTTCAAGTGCGCTTCCGGGAGTTATTTGAACACCTGATTTTTAGACCTGATTTTTCATGCTTTTTGGAGTATTTGAGGGAATCTTGGTAGATGGATTTTATGAAAGCCCTGGCTCCTTAGACAGCTTTTTGAAGGCCTCATCATTCTGAAGAAATGGATACCGATTGATCTTTATTTGGAGACCTGGAGAGCATTCTGGCTCGAATAAAGCAAAAAGTGAAAAAATAGCCTTTTAACCTTTTGAGGAAGATTTGAGATTTTACAGAGATTCGAGACTTCAAACTTTTTATCTCAGACCTAGAGATTTGAAGCTAAGGCTGATGTCGAGGTATAACCACTGACTTTTCTAGATTCGTAGATCGGATAAAACTCTAAGAGTTTTTGCAATGGTCATTTCTTAGTCAGGGTTATCACAGATTGAGAGATTGGTTGTTGGCGTTCTTGAGCAGTGTTTGACTTGTGATGGATCCTTTGGAGAATGAGGCTTAGGGGTGCATAGGATCTGAAATTACATCATTAGGACCATATATGAGAGTCTAGGGGTCCTTTGAGGGTCTAGGGTCATTCTCTGAGTAGAAAAGGGTAAAATGGTAATTTTTTGCCTACGGGTCAAAAAATGTGAAAATATAAATTCTTTTTCTGTGATGCTTCATGACAAGAAGACTTATGTAGGCCAAAAAATTCAATGATCTAGATGACAGATGGTGAGTATTGAGCCTTAGAAGGCAGAAGGGTAAAATGGTAATTTTGTCAACTATAATGCTTTAGTGAAAAAAAGGCTTATAGGAGATGGAAAACTTACCGATGACATGAATGTAGTTCTAAAATGTGGACCCTCAAAGTCTCGTTGATGCTTTTGAGAAAGATTAGGGTTTATCTTGAAATGGTGCTTTTTAGGATATAATAAGGTACTTTGACTGATTCATTTGGGACTGGGACATCTGAAAAGACTTCTTTGGGAATGCCTAACCTCCTAGAGTTCAGGTTTACTCTTCCTAAGCTAAGGGTGCTTAAGGTTTTGATGTCTAAAAACTATTATGCTGTCCTTATGCCATCACATGACCTAAGTCAAAATTTGGGTGCTAACAAGACCGTAAACACCTCTTGCTATATAAGCAATAGGGTGCACTTGAGGTTGGGTACTTCAAAAGCATTATACGAAATGTGGAATGGAAAAAATCCAAATTTAAAAAACTTCAAGGTGTTTGGACACACTTGCTTTATCTTAAGAGATAGAGAAAATCTAGGCAAGTTTGATTCCAAAAGTGATGAAGGGATCTTCCTTGGATATTCCACTAGAAGCAAAGTCTACAGTGTATATAAAAAAAGAACTTCTAGCATGGAAGAGTCTATAAATGTCATCATAAATGACCAACCAAAGACTCAAGTAAACAAGGAAGAAGAGGAATTAGCAAACCCTCAAGAGGAACCCAAGTTCCTAGAAAATGTTACCTTACAAGACTCTGGGAGTGAGTCTGAGGAAACAAATGATTAGGAAGTAAGTCATCCTAAGGAAAGGAGAATAACCAAGGGACACTCATCTAAAGACATTATTGGAGATCCTGACAGGGGTGTCAAAACAAGAAGGCAACTTGAAAATATCATTAGTCACATTTGTTTTACATCCAAGATTAAGCCTAAGAAAGTAAAAGAAGCTCTCAATGATTTGGATTAGATCATAATTATGCAAGAAAAACTCAATCAATTTAAAAGGAATGACGTATGGTACCTTGTTGAAAAACCCAAAGATAAAAGTATAATTGGTATAAAATAGATCTTTGAAAACAAGATGGATGAGCATGGAACCTTCATAAGAAACAAAGCATGGTTAGATGCTAAAGGATATGCTCAAATAGAAGGAATTGACTTTGAGGAGACCTTTGCCCCGGTAGCTAGGCTTGAGTCAATTCGAATTTTATTGTCTACTGCATGCCATTTGAAATTCAAATTGTATCAAATGGATGTAAAAAGTGCATTTCTAAATGTGATTCTTCAGGAGGAAGTATATGTTGAACAACTTAAGGGATTCATAGATCCCAACATGCCAAACTATGTATATTGGTTGAATAAAGCACTATATGGGTTGAAACAAACACTAAGAGCTTGGTACGATAGACTTACCAAGTTTCTAATGGATCGTCAATTTGTCAGGGGGAGTATTGACAAAGCACTCTTCATCAAGAAAAAGGATGGTCACATACTCATTACACAATTCTATGTGGATGACATCATCTTTGGGTCCACATGTGCGGAGTTGTCACATGGGTTTTCCTATACGATGAAATCCAATCTTGAAATGAGTATAGAGGGAGAATTGCAATTCTTCCTGGGATTGCAGATCAAGCAAACATCAGACGAAATATTTTTAAACCAATCCAAGTTTGCCAAGGATCTGGTATCCAAGTTTAGATTTTTGGAGTCTAAACCGTTTGATACTCCAATTAGTACTAACGAGAAAATTACCAAGGATCTTGATGGAGTCGATGTTGATCCTACTAAATATAGGAGAATCATAGGGAGTTTGCTATACTTAACAGCAAGCAGACCTAACATTTCCTTTAGTGTGTGTTTGTGCAAGATATCAAATAACACCAAAGGAATCACATCTGTAAGCGGCCAAGAGAATAATTCGATATGCCTATGGGATAATCAAATTTGGCCTTTGGTATCCATTTGATACCACACCAGTATTAGCTGAATTTTTAGATGCTGTTTAGGCAAGTAATGTTGACGATCTTAAAAGCACAAGTGGTGGATGCTTTTACATGAGAAATTGTATTGTCTCATGGCACAGTCGATAACAAAATTTCATATCACTATCGACAGCCAATACAGAATACATTGCCGCTGGGAGTGGATGTATACAATTACTATGGATGAAGCAGATGCTTACGAGTTATGAGTTGTCTCAATCTACTATGATTCTACTCATCGACAACTCAAGTGTAATCAAAATTTCTAGAAATTTGGTCCATTACTCAAGAACTAGACATAATATTTGTCACCATCTTATTCATGAATTGGTTGAAAAGAAAACAATATCTCTAGAGTATGTATTGATTGAGGATCAACTGGCAAATATCCTCACAAAGGCCTTGGACTCAAAAAGATTCGAATATCTTCAAAGCTCAGTTGGGATGTTCTCTATGTAAAGTCACATCTATAAAACTCCCTAAAATAAATTGATTCATGTATTGAGGGATTTTTGAGGTGCAACCGACCAGAAGAAATGGAAATTTGAAACTTTTTCTCAAAAAGATTTCATTTTGGATCAATCTAGGATCGATCCAAATGGTCGAAATGAGAGAAAAATGAATTATAAAAAATGGGAAAAGCCGAATATTCTCCTCTCCTCTTGCTATTTTTGTGCATTTTTCGAATCTTCTAAGCCGACACCATGTCAAAATGAGATTTGGGGAAGAATCTTATGCATAAGAAAGAATAAGTCAAGCGCCCTAGAACGTCATTCTCCAACTATGGCACATTGAGGAACTTCACCGCCTTCTCCAATTACAAGTAAGTCTTCTCCAATAAGCGGATTTTTGTGGAGCGGTACATGAATCAAACCATGTTGTGGGACTTTATAATTACCACCCAAGTTCCCCATGATGGATGAAAGCAAATCACCATCATCAAAGGGGATATGCTATAAGAGGTAGTTCGCATCTTTTTCGCCAATGCACATAATCCCAACTATACACAGCTCTCTTTTAAGACAGAGGTCTATGGTGTTCGAATGCTAATCAACCGAAACCGAGTCTCCATGCTTTTGAGGATTGCGCGTCCTGCTACCAATCAGGACTAGGTCGTCTTTTCGAATGTAGGGATCGATAAAGCCTACATTCCAGAGTTGTTTGAGTGAGAGGAGACTCCATGGTTTAGGAAGCTCCCCACTGCTGAGTGCGCCATGCTGCCAAGGTTTTTGAACATCATACTGGTTCATAACCTCCTGCCTATGACCCACAAGATGAACATGAGTGATGACATGGTCCACTTGGTTCTGAGCTTGATGGAAGGCAAGGCTCTTGACGTTCCAGCTATTATGTGATACATCATGCTGAATGCGACATCCGACCTACGCACCAAGAGGAGGCTGCCTTATGGGGTGATGATCACCTAATTGTTGGAATAGTGTGGAGTCACATTTCCACATGATATAGTAGTCCTTGGGTAAGGACTTCCTATTGATGATGGCATAATCCATCGGATGTTGAAGGAAGGAGGAGTAAAGAGAAGAGGTGAGCCATAAGCGACTCAAGCAACTGGAGAGGCAGCTCAGCCTGTCCTGGCTCCTACTCTTATAGAGGTTCCTCCACTAGCTCTAGAGCCTACTACAATAGCTGGTACCTCCACATCTATACCCCCCAACTCCTACCACCTCAGAGACCACAACCCCAACACTTTTTGTAACTCTACCACATGCACTCTCGGCCCTGATCCTATATATTTATGGTGATTTCGGTGCATCCCTAGGTGCTTTGACCTCCTTGGGAAGGTGGAAAACATGGATCAAAGGCTTGTCCACATCGAGGGCATTGTTGATCTCTCTCAATCCCCAACACCTAGAGTCATCCTTGACATTCTCGCCTATGATGAGGAGGATGAGGACAAGGACGAGGAGAGCAATGAGGATGCATAGACCTCATTGTTTTACTTTTTACTGAATTTTCATGTATTCTCCTTTTTGTGAAACTTAAACTTGTAAACTTTTTTAAATTAATGGAAATACTACTGTTTGCTATCTCTCTATGGGTATTTCCCATCTTATCTTTGGTTTCCATGACGAAAAGGGGGAGAATTATAATAATAAGGAAAATTTTACGGATTTTGAAAATCGAAAGTAATTTTGAACTAAAATTGGGATATCATACTCAGGGGGAGTAAAAATGAATTGCTTAAGTTAAGGGGAACAAAACCTAAAGATTAATGAAACTTTTCACGACAATTAACGCCATTAATCTAAGAAATGATCAAGTGAACCAACTTAAGGCTATTTGTGCTCATCTCATATTACTTGCCCTTTGCTCATTCATTGTGCTTGACACTCCACTTCATGGGCATTATGCATTTCATTACACTCATTTGCTTGATTGTGTGCTCATTATAATGTATCATTTGACTTGACTAATCTTGGTTTGAGAAATGTATACTTTTTGTCAAATGAGTTCCAAGAACTTAAAAGTAAAGCACATTGCAAATGAAGAGCAACTCAATAATAAGCCTGAGCATGTATCAAGGAGGAGAGCCAAAGAACTTCATTGAAGATATATGGCTAGAGTTAGAGTCCATCTAATCATTGTAATATTCATTTTGTACTTCATTTTCATGTATTTTAAATTTTGTCATGGACCCAAAGGAAGACATTGTAAATGTAAAGTGTTGTAAATTCCATGAACTATAAAATACATGTATTATACAAATTAGAACATGAGTAGAATCATGTTAGAGTCTAGGAGATTCTTGGGTCCAAACATCATGGAGATCATCATCAAGTGCCAAGAAATTCTAAAGAGATAAATCCTGAAGCCTACAGAACATTTCAAAGGGTTTACACATCATTCCAAACTCTCAAAAGGTAAATCAGGTAAAGTGGCATGATCATGGTGAACCAAGGGTCCATAAAGGGTGTACAAAGGTCCACAGACCTTCCCAAACCAAGAAGGAGTGATCCTAAGTCACTGCAGCTTTCCCAAGGGCTTTGGGGTTGTTTATTGTGACTTTGGATCAATCCAAGATCAAACCAATGAATCTCGGGAGTTTCATTCTGAGACATCAGCATTTGGATCGATCCAAGATCGATTCAAAGCTCCCAGATTCATGATAATGGTCATAAAAATTCAAACAATGATCCAAATCAATGGCCCATCTTAATAGACTATTTGAAAATGTTCTAATCTAATGGACATGAGTCATCTTCATCCAATATAAGAGGCAAAGAACTCCAAAGAGACAAGTAATGGTCATGAACACAATGTAATGCTCTCTTGCTCTTATTTGGGAAATGTTTAAGAGATTTGACTCTCTAATCCTTGGAAATTTTCTCTACATGCTTAGATATGAAAATCTATTCCCAAAAGACCATTCATTTACCACTTCTTTGCTCTTACTAAATCAAATCATTAAGAGGAAGAATCTAAGGGTTGTCTAAACCCTTGAAAAGAAAATTGTGGGTGATATAGTCATATCTTGCTCAAGAAGGAGTAACCCACTAGTGTTGGCTCAACTAGCTTGAGAATCCAACAAAGAAACAACTAGGGAGCAATAGTTACATCTTGTTCAAGGAAGAGTAACCTCAACTTGTGTGCAAGGCAACACCAACCTTCAAGAGGTAATCTTTGCCTTTAATTTTATTTGAGTTGTTGAGACCTCTTCCACCGGAGACACCAATAATGTAAACCTTTAGCTCTTTTGCTGGAGACATCGGAAAAGTAGACCATAGACCACACCCGCTAGACTGAGTGTAGCTTGCTTGACAAGTAAACTAGGTTTTTATTTAATTTTAGCCTTAAATGTAATCATTCAATCTTAATAAAACTATTTAGCTCAGTTGTGAGCTTTTGAGAGTGGATGTAGGCTGTTGTACTAAACCATTATACATCTTGTATATATTGTAATTGTTTGTGGTTTGTCTTTATATTTATTATTTAAATTATTAATCATTGTACATATTGAAACAATCTTAGATGAAATACAATTGAACATATTCATCTTATAGCAATTTTATATTCACATGCACAATTCAATTGTGATCAAACACCGGGACCAATTTGATCAATTAAATAACATTTAAATTTGAGGTAATTTAAACAGAATTTTAAAAAATCTTATTCACCCCCCTTTAGGATCAATATCGGAATTTCAGTTTTAACCAAGAGTGTACACCCTTTCGGCCTTTTGCAACCTGTTGGAGGATTTACACATTTTATAACCAGGATTGTAAGTGCATTGGAAAATTATTAGTATGCAAATATTTTTGTCTCAATAAGTGCTACGACCTTGGCTGTAGACGTTGTCTCTGACGCTACTAGTGTCCTAGCGCCCGCGGCCTATCATGTTCAAACTCGCTAAATTGTTATAAATTTGATTTATTCGTGACAACTACATGCATTCTATGATACTAATTGTCGATTAGAAAGGAATCAGGCCTGGCATGAAGCTACAATGTTTCCAAGATAGCCCAAGCCTACAGTCCACCCCATCTCCTTGTGACATTGTCGTCATAATAAAACAAAAAGGGTTAGTGCTACGTAACGGTATTGGCGTCTTATGCTCTTTTAAGTTGCATCATATGCTGTTTCAAATTACAGTAAGGGTACAACCTACAAGAGAAAGGATCTTCTAATCCCAATTTGTCTATCTCCCTGTGTCCCTCATAAGGATGGGGTGTATAGGGTCACAACTGTAAAAATGGTTTTCAAATGAAAAAGTGATACCTAGAAAGAGGCAAAAAATAAATAATAAAAAAAAAGCAAATGATCAGATGTAACATGAAAAAAAAAAAAGCATGGATTGTTTGGTTTATAACATGGGCCGTCTTTTAACATTTGTTTATGTTACAAAAAGCTACAAAAAATTTGCTACAACTGATCATTCATCATGTGTCAGACTGGCAAGGGGACATGGAGGGACAGAAAATTTGGGTGTAGGAGATCCTTTATCAACCTACAATTGTAGAATATTTTAATCATTTTAGATTTAAAATTTTGGGATGATTTAATCTGGGTTCGAATCAACTTCTGAATGGAACGATATCATGCACCGACACTTATTTATGTGTGTTGACTATAGCATCCTTCTTTGACCCATCCGAGTTTAGGGAGAGACCTTTTGTTAAGCATCATGTCATCCATTGTAATATCTCTCCGTTCATGGTGGAGATGATTCAAAACTTGAAACAAAGGTTTCTCAAAAAAGAAAAAAAAAAAAAAAAAAAAAACCATTTTTAAGAAAAGGTAAATACTTTAAAGTTTTTCCATGTTTGAATGGTTAATCTTACCACCAATTGAAAAGCAAGGAAAAGGCATCTTTGTGGATGTTTTGTGCATTAGCATCCGATGGTTAAATTCTTCACATCACTATATTTTGACCAAAATACCTGGTGGTAATGATGCGCTGTGGCACCGACATATGATCCAATCTTGGTTAGTCATAACTCGTGCTCATTAAAGAGTTGTTTTTATTATATTTATTTTGTAATCAGAAATAATTATATTAAGAAAACCTATGAAAGGGAGATACATCGGAGACTAGGGAAGGCACCAACCACCAAGGGATAGCCATCCAACAAGTCGAGGAGGACGCACTAGGGAGCGTATCACCTGCGACAGTGTAAATGCCCCGAATTTTTAAGCGTGAAACAGGAAGGGTGGGGCCCCACAAAAAGTGCATGGGTCCCATCTCCCATGTTTCACACCCTACAAAATTCGGCTCATTTATTCCCGTCGCAGGTTGGGATTCCATGCGACCGCCAAAAGATGCCTGCTGAAGTTACCGGACCTCCTTACCAAAGGAATGAGATATCATCAAAATAATAGTCACAGAGAGTTACAGTCTTGAACAGTACACCTAACCTTCCAAGGACAACCTGGGGGATTCGAGGAAAGTCCGGAAATAACAAAAGAATTGCCTTCGAGCACCATTGACGTGAGGCCCAACCGGTGAACCAACTTTAGGTCTAGGCAAGCCGCCTGTCATTCAGCGACCAATACTGACAAGGCTCCGCTTGGGCAGCACAAAAAATGCCATCCTCATCTCTAACTAACACACCAAATCCTGCATCTGCAGACTTCACTATGAACGAAACATCAGTTGATCTTGAAGGCACTAGCTTTGGAGGGGTCCAAAAAGAATTAGCCCAGGCCGATCCCTCCATGAGAGTCCCTAACGAATGCTAATCACTGCTCCTTGTCAGGTGGTGGGTACATCAGTGTCAAAAAGTGAATATGCACCCTCCAAAAAAGTGAAAATCACTTTTCAACGCTGATGTGTTCACCCCTGACAAGGAGCAGTGATGAGCATTTGTTAAGGGAAGCTTTCATAAACCACCGATCCCAGCATTCCTGGATCATTCTACATGAATAAATAACATTATGCATATTAACTTTTTTCCTTTTCAATAAAAACAGGATTAAGATGTTTCCATCAGCTCCAATAAAAGATAGCAATTAATGACATGGTTCACAACATGAGAGGCGTCTTGCAATAAAACCACTTGAGCATCCAAATCAAAGAAAGTGCATAAGGAACTTTACGACTTTTGATAGTAAGAGGGGAAGCGAACAAACATGAAAGCAAACTCGTAATCAATTAAGCAATGATATAAAGACTCATCCGCCTGATTACAAAAGGAGCAAACAGAATCAACCTCTATTTTCTTCTTTTAAAAATTATCTTAGCGAGGAGTGAATTTCTACAGACTCTCCAAAGAAGGTGCTTAATTTTAGGAGGAATGGGCAAGCTCCAAATTTTACTCCAAGGGAAGGGATTCCTAATGGGTACTCTAGAGGCTGAAACTTCCTTAAAATAGGCAGCTTTAATAGTGAACTTTACATGCTTATAATAATGCCACAGAATCTGGTCATGACAAGGGGATCTACCAAAGGGGGATTCTAGCAATATGGTTTAAGTCCGTTTGGAGAGCTAGATTGGTAATAGGACTTAAATCCCAACTTCTAGTAAGAGATAAGGTTTGAAACCTTATGGATATTAGGATTGGGATGGATTGAACTAACTTTAAAGTTGGGAGCCGAGGGAATCCAAGGGTCCTTCTACATATTGATATTGTCTCCTAAGCCCCCGTTCTATCTGATCCTACCCAATGAGATTTCCTTACCTTTTTGGATGCTCCTCCAGGCCCAAGAGCAATTGCGTTTGATTTTTTATGGGAGGAAATAATCTCTTAGAAAATACAAAGATTTGAAAAGCTTAACGCAAAGAGCATCCATATTATTTAATAAACACCAAGCTTGTTTAGCAAGGAGGGATTTATTAAAAAGATTTTGATCTCTGAAACCTAAATGCCCATCCTTTTTACTCAAGCAGAGGCAAACCCAAGTAATGCAATTAACTTTTTTTATTGCCATCGCTATCCCACTAGAATTTTCTTTGAGTGGAACTAATAGAATGTAATATTTGTTGGGACGAGGAAACAAGTCATGTCATAGGAGGGGATAGTATATATTATTAATGACCAATTTTAAGAGAATCTCTTTACCCGTAGGGGTAAGGAATTTCTCTTTCCACCCATGAACGCAATTCCTAACATTTTCATCAATGAAGGAAAATAAAGATGATTTATTTCTACAAATGGAGGAAGGCAATCCAAGATAATTTCCTAAAACTTGGGACTGTTTAAGATTGAAAGAATTTAAAACCATTCTTTTAATTTGTCTATGGGTATTTGAACTAAAAAAGATCACGGATTTTTCATGATTCACCACTTGACCACAAGCAACGCTAAAATCCTCAAGATTCCTTCTTATCTACTTTAGCAAATGAAATACCACGTAAGTATATTCTAGAGGGGGTTAATAGGATTTCTAAATTTCTTTACCCCTATGTGGTTGTTAGGATTGATTTTAATTTGATTTTAGTCTTGTTAGAATTAAACCAAGTGAGTGTGTGCTACAAAGTGTCTACTCAACAATATTATCAAATAGTTGATATGTAAGAATAACAATAAGTAAGGAATAAAGAGACAAGCAATCCCACTCTCAAACTACAACAAAAGATTTATAGTGGTTTGGCACGGAGGCCTACGTCCACTCTTCTCAAGCACACTACCAAGCTTAGGTATCTTTCATTTAGATTGGCTATTACAATTTAGGTAAAAAACATACAAAACCTATCTACTTGCTAAGGGAAAAATAAATAATACACTTGAGTCCCTAGCGAGTGTGGTTGAGTTCTAGTGTCTTCGGTAGAAGCAAAGAAATATGTAAATGAATGCAAGAGGATAGAAAATATTACCACTAGCTAGTTGATGTTGCTGTTTTTACCAATATAGGAGTGCTCTTTGTTAAGATTGTTTGTCTTGGTATACCAACACTTCTTCAAGCTTTTGGTTCTAGAGCTTATTGAGCTTAGACAACTAAAGAAGGGTTTCCTCTAAGGATAATCCACATACACCTCTCAATAAGATACTAGCTAAGTAGAGTAGAGAGGAAAGTAAGAGAGATTTTTGAGTGACTATCAAGCTTTGAGCTCAAGCAATAGAGAAGAAAACAAATTTTCACTCTTGGAGGTTCACTTTTGGGAAAGAAAATAACACTATCTTGAATGCTTGAAGTGTTACTCTAAAGAGGAAAGTTTCCCTCTTATAGGGGATGAAAAATGCTCATAATCCTTGGATTGAAATCTTTTTAAATGGGCAAAAGTTAGTAGCCCTTTATTCAAAAACGGGATTTGCATTTTTCAATTTTTATTAAAGCGTAACCAATCATGGGGTTTATGATCGATCACGAGGTATTAGGCTATGATAGGTCATGGACCCTGGGTCACACTGGCTGTGGCCACAAGCCCAAAATCCATAAACCAGTTGCAACCAATCATGGACTTTGTGACCGGTAACGAAAGGTCAGGACCCATGTTGTGATTGATCACGAGGAAGAGGCCCACCTCTCGGGTCATTGATTTTGGGCATTTTCTCCAAGTGTGACCGGTCATGGACTTTGTGACCGGTCACAGATAGGAATTTTTCTATTTCTTATTTGTGATCTCTTGGGAGTACCAATGGACCTTGGTCCTTTAAGGGGTTTCTTACATGTGTAAAAACACATCTTGGTCCACACTACATGCCACTAATGATGCTATACGCATGTCTTTACCCTTTGGGGTGTTGAAACCCATCTTATAGTCTTGGTTTTCAAGGCTCGAGTTTTCTTGAACCATGGATCTCTTTCCAACATATTTGCCTATGGATTGACAAATGATGCCAATGCATCAACAATCTCCCCCTTTGTCAATTCTATGGTAAAAACCATACTTCAAGTGATTGCCATTAGGCACACTTGTCCATTCCTCCAAAATACATTAAGAGGCACACTTGCCCTATTCCCCCATACATGAAAGGGCACACTTACCCAATCCCCCAAAATACATGCCAACCACCATCAATACAAAATACATAAAAAAGAAAAGTACATTCAGCTCTTGAGTGTACTTGGAATGCTCACAATTACTTGAACACAAACACACATACCTTTCTCAAGCTAGTATGATGTATATATGTAAGAAAAGAATTGATGAACCCAATGCAATGCATGACGAATTTTTCATTTTAGTTTAAAGTTGGCATTAGTTTAAGTTTGACATCAACTCTCCCACCTAACTTGTATACTTCCCCATAAGTATACAACTTCAATACTCTATTCCCCCATAAGTATAGAACTCCCCTAAAGAACATACAACCCAGTATGTTATTTCTTCCCTTTATTGCCATGACTTGGCATGGTCTAGCAAAAATATAAGCAAGATAAATAAAGCTAGGAAACATAGATCATGAAAGCAGGGAAATGGTAATTTCATTACATAAAAATAAATAAATAAATAAATAATTACATTAATGATAGACTAGATTAGCTGGCCACTATAGTTAAGGCCTAACAGATAAGACCGTAGAAACTAGTCAAGACAATTAGAAGACAAGAAAATGACCACATCTTCTCAAAACAAATAAAATAACCACCATCAGGAGGACCTTAGTCATCTCCTTCAACATACTTGTGGACATCGGCGTTTGGGAGGGGTTTGGATTCCCCTGCCCACCTGTGGTTTCAAGGCCCACTCTTCGGCGCATGATACTGGTGCGTGAAAGGTCGCTAACCCTTTATAGGAGGGTTAGGCTTTTCTAGGAGTCGCCACTAACTCAGGGTTAACCAATGGAGTTGGACATCGGTTCTCATCTTCGGGAGAAGAAGAGAAGTCTAGATCCAAAGGTCTAAGGGTTTAACTCTTAATACTGGTCTACATTCCTAAGATAAAGGGTAAGTTGTTTAGTTTTATTTGGGGAAGGTGTTAGGCACCCAAAATACCCGCTTTTTTAGGATGACTTCTCTCATTCATACATGTTTTAAATTATGCCAAAGTCCATGCTTTGTTAAATGTAAAGTTATTGGTCTGGACCACCCCCGTTGTGTGATCATTATAGTTGCACTTGAGACATAGTCCCAAGTTGCCTACATACCCGATCTTATATGGTTCAGTGTGATCCTAGGGTTTTGTCTGGATCAAACTGTATGAAGTTCTAGGGGTTTGTTGTGTGTGCCAATCTCGGTAGTCAAGTATGTCTAACTGTGAGGGTGAAATAGGGTAGATTCATTTAAGATTATTTGTATACTTATAGAGTACTCCACACTATTGTAAAATGTAAACAAGTTAGCTAAATGGGGTTAGGACTATGTTGTACCAATGTGCATGGTTTTGAGAACCTAATTGGGCTATGGCCAAGTCTTAGGGTCTTTGGGTCGCAAA
>JAOXJP010093110.1:0-14618 GCA_025762735.1 Platanus orientalis | reverse complement strand
CTCTCTCTCTCTCTCACAGACTTTACCAACTTACTAAGTTGGTATCTTCTTAATGGATAATGTAGTTAACTCACATAAGAACTTATATAGATATTGTTAAAAATATGTTTAAAGTTGTAGCATCTAAGTATGTTTTTTTGTTTACTTTTACTATTCTTGTTAGTATAAATTCATTGTTTGAAATTGAAGAAAATCATTGTTTCAAATATATATTCTCAAAATTTAAAACTGTTTGATCTTCTTCAATATATGGAGACTCAAAACCCCCCTGCAAGTAAAATGAGACGGGTCCCACAGTATGCAGGAATTTAGCAAATTTGAGGGAAGGAAAAAAATTATAAATTACTTTTGTAGATGGACAACCAGTAGGTGACATTGCTGCAACGCTAACTTCGTATTGTGGAGTTGTAGCTAAAGATGGTCAACTATTGCTCATACACCATTCAAATTGGCATGTAGTGGGGGAAGATCCAAAGAATGTGGCATGGGCACGAGTCTTAGTAAGTATGATTATTTTTAATTTTTCTTAATTTTCAAAAATTATTGCAATACCATGATTCTTAAAATATTCTTGGACTTCAATTGTGTTGTAGGAGAAATTTGACCTTCATCCTAGAGCCAAAAATTATGTGTTGGCCAATATTGGAAAGAAATGGAGGACCTATAAGAATAAGTTGAAAGAGAGATATTACGTACCATTGGAAGATCCATATTCAATTGTGCCTCCCATGTGGTTTTTGAGACTTTGTTTGTATTATTTTTTTATGAATACTTTATTTGTATTTTGATATATAACATGATTAATTGCTATTTTTTTATGCAAGCTTTAGGTTTATTTTATTTTTGGTTTAATGTATATTTGTTTTTACTTTTTCATTTTTATAAATTGTGGACTATTGGGTAATTATATAAAGTGACAGGTTTATATGGATTGCTGTCACTTTTTAGAACAATTTAAAAAAAAAAAATTACTTTAGTGGGAGCTAGGTGACTACCACTAAATGTTTTGCAAACAATTAGTGGTGGTCACCGGGCCGCCACTAAATGTTTTGCACCACAATTAGTGGTGGCCACCTGGCCGGCCCTAAAAATTTTGTATTAATATCAGTGGTAGCGCTGGCCACCACTAATAACTTACCTTATGAGTGGTGCTTACGAAAACCTCCACTAAAATACTCAGTGGCGGGTGTCTGGCTGTCACTAAAAGTATTAGCGGTGGTTGTTTTATGTTTAGTGGCGGTCGGCGGCCACCACTAAAAGACTTATTAAAATTTACAAAAATCGTAGTTGTACGGAATTTTCCTCTTTTATGACGTCATCCTGCCTAGAATATTTTCAGCACAAACACCTAGTAAAAAAATAGCTAAAACTTTGTCTACGAACTCGGATTCACTCACCATTTTTTTTGTTGGAAACTAAACTTCAAGACCTTTTCAATAATATATGGCTTGCTCTCTAGATCATCCTATATTTTTATTAGTGTATTTTTAAAGTTACCTTAAAATCTATTAATTTAGACAATACCAGACAGCATAGACACTTGGTGGGAAAATTGTCATAACTTCTCCTAGGAAACTTCAATTCACTCACCGTTTATCTCATTGGATGGAATTCACTCACCGTTTATCTCATTGGAAGGTAAGCTCATAGATCTTTCCAAGTATATATTATTTTTAGGGTTATTCCTATAGAATTTATATGGATTTATTTATGAGGTTGTCCCAACTGTTTGGGACAACTTCACAACTTCTCATGTCCTTGACCCTTATTTTTCTTGCTTAGTAAATTGCCTTTAACTTTTTTGTTTGGTGTCTATTTCACTTTCAGTTTGTTGTGTAGGACTCTAGACTTTTGTGCCTATCCAAAGGTATAAGTTTTACTCACAGATTCTTTCTACATTTTCATTGGTGTCTTTCTAAAGTTGTGTCAATGTTCAACATATATGCATTTAAGTGGTCATATGTGTGTACAAAACTTAGGTGACATGTGTTAGCATTCTAAGCATGACACGTGTACAGTAATATGTGCATCATGGTGCGAGGTGTTACAACTAAGACTAGGATTCGCCTATTTTTACGTCACCACTATCATTTCTAGTTTTTAGTTGGACTGACGATAATTTAATCTTATCATGATTAGATTTTTACTCGTGATCCATGTATAGGTTTTCATCACCCTTTCCATCATGCTTATTTATTTTATTTTATCCCTCATTTACCCTTATGATCCCTTAACCTAAGATTAGGGGTCGCCTAATTGTTGTGCCTCATTGCCATTTATGGTTTTCAATGAGACCAGGGAGTTTTTTATTTATTTATTTTTGAAATATGTGGTGCGTAAAATACATGAAGTATAGTTGTATCTATGATATGGGGCTATGACTACCTACATACGTATTTCTAACAGGATCAAACCGATGTAATTCTTTGAGTGGAATTAACTTTTATTTAGGGATAGTATTTCTTCAGGAATCTTGCATTAGTGACTGATAGGACCTAATTGCCTTCCACATCTCTGAGGAGATAGACACCATGTAAATATGCTTTCCGATCGCATATCGGCCATCCTATTTGGTGGTGAACTTGCCTTATTTTCTCCTATTTGGATTAAGTGGTGAGTGTGTTATGGGGATAAGATCACCTTTCTTGAAAGACTGGAGCTTAACCTTATTTTTGTATGCCCTGGCCGTGCAAACTCGATATAGTTCTAAGTTTTGTTAGGCAGTAAGCCTAAGTTCATCGAGGCTCTCAAGCTCTGAGAAGTGAATCTTAGTAGCCTCTGCATCAATTAGGCTTTCTTGTATGGCAACCCTCAAGGATGGGACTTGGACTTTAATTGAAAAAATGGCTTCTACCCCAAACACAAGGGAATATGGGATCGCTTGTGTTGGATTCCTGAATGTAATTCGATATGTCCAAACTGCTTCCAGAAGCCATTCATGCCAATTCTTCTTATGATTGGACACCATCTTCTTCATGATTGTTAGTGTATGTAATGTCAATCCCATTGACAAACCATATGTATGGTCTATATCTTGTAAGTGTCTAATGTTCCCTCAAGTTTAAGACAACAAGTCAAGGTGGACTAAAGACTTGAAGGAAGACCAGAAGCCAACGTGGATTTCCCACTCCACAAAAGGTATAAAGCATGCATTGCAGATAGGTCATAAACCTAAAAGTGGACCTCAATATAGTAGAAAAATCCACAAAAGATTCAAGGTAAAACTAGCCTAAGAGCAGCCCCTACACAGCCCAAAAAAAGTGCAGCATTCAGAGTCGTGATCTATCACAGATCTCGAGGGTTTACCCCTTCAAGCATGATCGATCACCAAGTGGATCACGACCTGGGCCCAGGTCCCGTAACCGATCATGGATTTCATGATCGATCACGAGAAGAAATGGCCTGAAGCCAAATTCATGATTGATCATAAGTCATGATCAATCAAGGATCTCGTGATCGATCATGGGGAGTTTCTGTCAAACACAATTTTATTTTCCCCATATGTGTTTTTTGAAATTTAAACTCTGTTTTTCAAAAATCTAAGACTCTAATGAGTTGGCCATTACCAAATATTCTAATCCAACGATTTGGGGAATTCCTCACCCCTATAAAGAGCATTCTTGCCCGTCTAAACCTAAGAGGGAAAAATGAAATTTTCGAAGGGGAAGGAAGAAGAGCTTTGGGAAAAGTGCTTGAGCTTTACAAGCTCCACACTCTCTCTACGTATTCACTTAAGCTTTAAGCATCTAGAGGAAAAGAAGAGAGGTCATTTCCTTCCTATGTTAGTTAGAGGCAAGGTTCCATTGCTAGAGGAAGGTGGAGGAAGGTTGGCACTTCATTCCCAAGCCCACAAACTCCATTCCTCAAGGTTGAGGTTAAACATTTTTACTACATTCTTGGAGTTTGCTTTAATAGAAGACATTCTTGTGGTTGGATTTACATATTGTTTACTTAGACCACCACTCTATTTGTGATTCATTAGGGAAATCACCTCCAAGAAATTGAACCCTTGTCAGCCTCACTTATATTTGCCTATTCTAGAGGCCATATTTAGTTGTGTGATTTCCTTGCATACTTTCCTTCATTAGAGGCATTCACCTAGTCCCTTTGTATTGAGTAGAGACCATACACTTGGTATATTTGGCTAGTTGAGAGCCACTCTCTACATTGGGACATTGTTTCCCTTACTTGACCATATTGGCATATTTGGCTATTGTGAGCCATTATTTGCATAGGGACCTTGATTCCCTAGGTTGACCATATAACATATTTGGCTATTTTAGAGCCACATTACATTGGGACTTTGATTCCCATACTTGGACTAGATCTTGGTACATTCGATTTTTAAGAACCATATTGGTAGTATACTTTGATCCCTTGTGTCAATAGTCAGAGTTGCCATGTGATGAATTGTAAGAACTTGGCTTGGAGGCAACCAAGGTTGTGCTTGCTGAAGATACCAAGCACGAGACTTGGAAAGGTTAGCTTAATACCTTGTAATCTTTGTAAAAAAATTGATTAATAAAATGAAGTAGTTAAGTGGACGTAGGCCCTGGTGTGGCCGAACCACTATAAATTCTTGTGGTGTGGTGTGTGATTGTGGTTTGCCTATCTCTTTACATTTTCATATCCACAAGCATTACCAGTTGAGCACTAAGCATGATAACTGAGTTAATTAAAAGTGAATATTAAAGAATTAACTTATTAAAATTAACATTAGGGTAAAAAGGATTAAAATTTTAATTAAATCCTAATCATCCCCCTCTAGGATTATGCACTAGGTATTTCAATAATCTAGTAGAGAGTTTTATTAAATGCTTCTACTAGTCCATTTGCTTGAGGGTAGTATTTGGAATAATGCTCAAAATCAATGTTATATTTTTCCATAAACCTATAAAGTGGTGTACTGATGAAGGGTTGACCATTGTGGAATATAACTTGATTAGGAATTCCAAACCTATAGATGATGTGCACCCTAATGAACTATACAACATTAGAGGCTTTGACCTCTCTCAGTGCAACAACTTCTGCCCATTTAGAGAAATAATCTATTGTAGCAAGAATATACTGATGTCCCTTGGCAAAGGGTGGATTAATTAGTCTGACAATGTCCATGCCCCAATATGAGAAGGGCTAAGAACATGATGTGGCATGCAATGGTTCTACTGGTAGATGATCATAGTCGTTATGCAATTGGGATACACAACATTGCTTGGCATAATTGATGCAATCTGATATCATAGTTGGCCAATAATATCCCAACCTCTTTAATTGGTGTTGAAGCTTGGGCCCACTTTGATGTGTTCCACACACACCTACATGTAATTCATCCATTACTTGGACCATCTTGAGAAAGATAGTGGAGTAATATACCATTAAGAGACCATCTATAAAGTTGATCTTCTTGAAGGGGGAACCTTGGTACATATCGCTGCATCTTTCTGCACAAAACTAGGTCACTAGGTTCTCTTTTATCCAACAGATGTTTCATAACGGGAATGCACCAATCTTTCCCTGATATTTTCAGTTCAACCTCATGTGGGATCTTTTATTGTAACATTTGAAGTTCGATATCGCAAACCAGTGCATTATCTTCTACATCAGAGAGTAGAGGTATGACTTGTATTTCACTGATGTGGATAATGAGGTAATTATCCCTAGGATGTGTTAGGGAAGTGGCTAGGCTAGCAAGTGCATTAGCTTGACTATTGTAGCCTCTTTTAACATGCTGTATTTAAAGGTTTCTAGATAATTTTGCCAAATCTTTAACCCGTTTGAAATCAGGCATAACACTCGGCCTTTTAATATGATAGAGGCCATTCATTTGTATTTTAACAAGTTTAGAGTCACCATAAACAATAAGGTCCTCAATAGGTATTTCCAAATTTAGTTCAAATATTGCTATCAAAGCCTCGTACTCGGTTTCATAGTTGGAATAACCTTGACTTAGAGTGAGGGAATGCATGATGACACCATTATCTGGGGTAACAAAGATGATACCAATTCTGGAGGATTTATCCGTATTATTGCCCATAGTTCCTAGTGGTCATCTAGAAGCACCATTCAAGTATATCTCCCATTCATTCTTTATGGTAACTTGTATGACCTCTTCATCTTGTAGATCAAGCTGTAGGGAAGAATCATCAAGGATGGATGCTCTTCAAGGTAGTCTACAAGTGCTTACCCCTTTATTTCCCTTTATGGAATATAATGAATGTCAAACTCGGAGTGTAGCACAATCCACTTTATGAGTTAGCCTTGGATAGATGGGCGACTCATGATGTATTTTCGAGGGTCTGCTCTAGAGATGAGATACACTGTAGTGGTGGGAAAATAATGCCACAACTTTTGTAATGTAAAAATCAGGGCTAAATAGATTTTCTCAATAGGAGAATAGTTTAGTTCAGCTCCAACCATTGTCCTTCTTAAATAGTATAGTGTATGTTCTTTCTCTTATTCATTACGCTAAGTGAGAAGAGCACCTAAAGTTGTATCCAATGTTGCGATATAGAACAACAATGGTTTTCCTAGTGTTGGGCTCCTAAGCACTGGTGGATTAAAAATATACTTTTTATGCTATTAAAAGCATTTTGGCATGTTTGGTCCCAAACAAAAGGAACCCCTTTCTTCATTAGCTTGGAGAAGGGTTAGCATCACCCTGAGAGGTCGGATATGAATCTTCGTATATATGCTAGACATCCCTAAAGACGTTTAAGTTTAGTGATGTCTTTAGTTGGCATATCCAATTTGGTTATGATTGTTTTTGGGTTGATCTCAATTCCCCTATGGCAAACAAAAAATCTCAAGAATTTTTTTGAGGAGATGCCAAAAGCACACTTAAGTGGGTTCATTTTTAGGTAATATTATCGAAGTCGCTTGAATACCCGATCAAGGTTTGGAATATGATCCTTCTACAACCTGGTTTTAATAAGATAACATTTGACACATCATGCAACAAGTCTTCAAATATGTAAGTCATAACCCAATGGTATGTTGCACCTGCATTCTTTAGACCGAATGGCATAACCTTATAACAAAATATTCCTTTTGAAGTTTGAAAAGTTGTGGATTCTTCATCCTTTAGCTTCATTTGGATTTGATTGCATCCAGAGTATCCATCCATGAAGGAGAGTGCTTCAAAGCATGTAGTGGCATCAACTAGAAGCTCAATGAGCGGTAGAGGAAAATCATCTTTTGGATAGACATTATTTTGATCCTTGTAGTCAATATAGACTTTGATTTGGCTATTCTTTTTTTTATACTGGCACAATGTTAGCAAGCCACTTTGGATATCTGACTTCTCATATGAGTTTGGCACTACAGAGTTTATTCACCTTGCCTTTTATTTTATCAGCTATGTCATGGTGGGGTTTCCTTGGATGTTGCTTGATAGGCCTTTGAGATGGGTTAATGGTCAGGCGATGAACAGTCACATTTGAGTCTAACCTAGCATCTCAGAATAATTCCATGCAAACATATCTCGATTCTCATTAAGAGACTCAATATATTATACTTGTTCCTCATCAGAAAGGCGAGCACTAATGAAAGTTGGGCAAAGGTCTTCCTCAATTCCCAAATTTATTTTGACCAAATCATCAATAATTGTTTGCCCTCCAATTTCAAGCTCTGGAGGTGTGGGCATGAGAGGCTCAATGTTTGTGACGTGCCGCATAATAAAATCTTCTGAGATTGGTTGAAGAACATCTCCCATTAGATGTTCGACGAATAAACATCTGAGTATTGATTCATCCTGCTCTATTATTGGCTAGATGGTATTTGGTTGAGCTATACGTGGCTCACCATTAGATGATATTGATTCTATGTTAGTTAAATGTAGGGAAAATTCATCATCATCTGAGGGTTGATCATCCCCTATCACAGTAGTATTTATTGAAATTTTTAGTTAGGTCGGTGTTTACCCTAGTCTCTTTCTATTAACCTTTTGTTTAAAATAGAGGACTAAGCGCTCAAAATCCTAGGTGAGGTCTTCTTTTCCCTTGTATGTTTGCTTCCACTTGCTCTGTTGATCAAAGCCTATGCTTTTTAACAACCCTTGAGACAGCTTAGCATGCAACAATAGAGAATTAGGGTCTTTTAATGTTCTTTCAAAAGAACTGGATAACTTCTCCTTTGGTATGATAGGTGTCTTAGGATAGAAAACCATAGGTGATCAGTAGGCATCGACTCTAGAGTTAGATAATTGCACCAATGGTAGTATTAATTCTTATGCTACATGTTCAGGCAATAGTTTACGTTTGTTTTTCTCGGCCTTAGTGGCTTGCCCCACTTTATATTTGCATGGATTTTTAGCTAGTTGGTCACCCTTAGCTAGAACATCTAGTGACAACAACTGTAGTGGCATTGGTGGCCTATCCTTTTGGTAGAATTTGGCATTAGCAAAATATGATTCAACCGTCTGAAAAGGATTGTCATCAGCAATGATGGTGCCTTGCCTATATTGCCAAGGGTATTTGATACATTGATAGGAGGTGGATGGTATTCTTGATACTTGTGCATCCATGGGCATCCTATAAGTGCATTGTATGCCATGTCTACATTAAAAATAAATAAAGATGTCCAATCCTCTATATGTCCAAACTTTGTCTTCAACTTGATGGAGCCAAGAGGACACTGTTCATTTTGATTAAATCCTTGGATGACAAGGCTACTAGGGTGTAGTTGTGAAGGGTCAATTCCCAAGTATGACAGGGTCTTGACTGGAAGTATATTAATTGTGAACCCTCTATCGATCATAACTCTAGAAATGGGTTGGTTATTAATGCTATCTATGATGAACAATGATTTATTATGGTGAAGATCATCTGAATATATGTCGGTGTCTTCGAAAGTGATTGTTTGCATGCTAAGGCCTTCTTGTGTTGTGTCTGCCAAGAAGTCTTGTTATCTCATCATTCTTAGCAAACTCTTCTTGGTTATTAAGTGCAAATATTAGTGAACCTCTAAGTTTTGGTGATATGCGGAGTGCATCATATACACTTAAAAGAGATAAAATTTTCTTTAGATGTGCTAAGACATTGTAAGGAGTGGTGATGTCTGTCTTTTTTATTACCTTATTATATTCACCCTTGATAGAAGTCAGCTTCATTGCATCAGCCTGTTAATTGGTGGTAGGACTATGGGGAGGTATCTACTTCCCTGACCTTAGCCTAACCTAGTTGGCCTGTTGGGTTTATGGATGGGTCCTTAGAACTGGAGTTGTAATATTCAGCTTGGTGACATTACATATTGCCACATGTGAGTTCATGGATGACCCAGTATCAGAGAACTCTTCTTCTCATGCCATGAGGAGGGTCTGTTCATCATCTTCTAAGTCTTCAAAATCCGAGATTAGGGCTAGCTTATCCTGATCTTCCTCTTCAACAATGATAGAGGCTTTCCTACCATTCATATCATTGTACCATTGGTCTTGAGGTAGGGATTCTATCATGCTCCTTAGATATTGAGGATCGTGTCTATACACCCTTTACTGCCTATAGAAGTGTTCAATAAGCATTGTCCATGAAGACAAGTAGTAGGATGGTAATGTTAGGTACTAGTTGAATGTTTTTCTTTTAGAGATAATAAGAACATCCGGAGTAGGTGATGGGCTGTTATGGTGAACCCGCTTTCCTTTATGAATCGCTCTGTATGACAATGTAGATCACCATTTCCTATGTACAGGGTGAAATTTGGGAGCTGATACTCTTTTGGGAATTGAGTAAGATAGATCTCATTCTTGATAAGTTGACATGGTTTGCTGAAACGTCTCAAGTCAAGGACCTAGTGATGATATGGTCAGTGGAACCTTTAAGTCTATCATACATCTGATGTTGCTCTGGCTGCCTTAATGGGCCATCATGCCAGGTGTCATATTCTTCCATCCCATATCTCATGTGTTCATGGATGAACATTTTTAGCATCATATCACATCTTGTATGGAATAAGGGGGCAAGTTCATATAATAGTCCAAAGCGGACCCATCAAAGGAAAGTGGAAACATACGTAACAACAAAGCGTCATTATGCATTACTTCCCGACATGCTATCATGTATCTAAACAAATGCCTACGAGGATAGTGAACATTCTTGAAGTAATGTGGAACTAAGGAATTGTGTAGCCAGGAGGAAATGGTTTCGTATAGATTGACTGTACACATGGGAAGGATCGTATGTGAAACCTTCTAAGTACATTCTCAATGAATGAGCGTCTTTTCAGTGGTATCGGTAAACAAGTTAAAGTTTAAGGTTGATGAGGAAAAACATGTATAGATCATTGTAGACCATAGAAGATTGTATATAAATAACCTCACCTATGTGTATAGTCCTTTCTTTATTCTGATCATGATAAGTGAAGGTCTTATCAGTGTGGTTGATGCTTAACCAAGAGGTTAGGTATCATCCTGTATGTCAATCCTGAGGAGCATTTTATCTACTAGAGACCATGTTGCATGTGATGATAAGGTCTTGTAAGTTGTCACCCTAAGATGCATTAGAAAGTAACTCCTTTGGCATATATTCTTTTAATGTAATTGGGAATCGTGGAGACTGTTTCAATAAATCGACAAGTTGAACCACTGGCTTATCTATCTTAACCTTTGATTGCTTCTCCTTTTTCTTTATGACCCCTTTTAACTGCAATGGTCATATTTTAGAACGTTTAGCCACGTTGCATTAAGCAGGATTGGAAACGGCTTTCTCAAACTGAAGTCTCTTTTTACGAGCAGCCTTACCTTCGAAGATGCTCCACTCACCCTCATCATTAGAGCTTTCCTAAAGGATTACTTGAACATGATCTCCATTATCTTCATTAATGAAGATAAAATTGGCGGTAGCGGGTTTTATGTTTGCATCAAGCTTTGATGTCCCTTTATTAAGTCCTGAAGCTTATCCTTGAACATGAAGCATTTGTGGAGGGTGTGCCTTGGTAGGCAATGATATCTGCAGTATTTAGGACCATCTATCTTTTTTACCTCTTCTGGTCTTTTAAGTGCAAGGAGCTTTATGTCTCTTGAATTTATGGTTTGCTTGAAAAGACTTTCAAGGTCATTTTTATGGAACATATATATGTGTTCTTGTCTCTCTTTCATGGATGGCCTCTAAGGAGGTACTCCTTGTCCTGATGGAGTTGGCGAGGTTGTTTTTGTAGGCTTCTTGATGATGAGCTTGGTAGGTGATTTCTTAGTTTCCACCATGGCGGATTCCATCTTATTGACGACTGCCTTGCTCCTCCTTTTCCTTTTATGTTATAATAGTCTTTTCTCTAGATCATGGGCATTTGAGATTAGGTTGTCAAACCCCGAGAAAGTTAGAGGAGTAAGATGAAGAGAGAGATCTTAAGATATATTTTGTAGGCACATGTCAAGGAGTTCCTTGGTGAAAAAGATATGCATGTAGGAATATGTGAGATTCTTCCATCTGTTTATGAAATTGACCATTGACTTATTATCACTTTACTTCTCATTCACCAATTCAGAAACCTTGATCGGCCTATGTGCACTCCAAAATTGATGGATGATTTCTCACTTCATGGACTCCCAATCTGGGACTGAATAAGGTTTAAGATTTGAGTACCTAATAAAGGCAGCTCCATGCAAGGATTGGACAAACAATTTTAATAGTAATTTACCCTGATGTATGATAGAACCACACCTTGACTTAAGTTAAGAAAAATGTTGTTGAGGGAAAGATGACCCATTGAACATGTTGAAGTGGGGTTGTACATATTTTGGTGGAAAAGGCATTGAATCCACATGCGGAGAATAAGGCTTTCCAGTGGGGTAGCCTTTTATAGACTCTTAGTCCTTTTATTCTTTGAGCATATCTGCCATCATAGATCGTGTCATGGCATAGTCCATGATTTGCGCAATAGGCTGCATGTATGGCCCTTATGGAGGTGCATAACTGTTTTGGGTATAACCACCTTGTCCATAAGTCCATTATGGAGAGTGTCTTTGCAGAGGAGGCTTCTGTGAATAATATTCCTAGGGAGGTCCCTATGGGGGTGGTTCTCATTATGGGCCCTATGTCAAAGACCTTTGCGTGATGGAGTACTTGGAATAGTGCCAAAAGACGGGGCCACCCCCAGCATTGAAACTAAAACATATTTGGGTGTATATTGGGGATATACTCATAATTTGGTATCCTAGATGGCTGGTTTGGAAGACTCTGTTACTGGATGGATTGGGTTAGGAGAAGCTACCCCCTATGTTACCGTTGTACGTTGACTGAGCAAGACTTCCATGGTGGCTCTTAATTCAGCTATGACATTCTCCTAGGCAACTATGACACAATCTCAATCTTTCACTTATGCTCACAGATTGTTCGCACTTGGCTCATGATCAGAATCGGTGATATTATACCTAACATTGGGATTATCGTCATTTCGTTGATCGTTAGGAGGCGAGATTGAGGTTTCGCCTTGATTGGTGCCTATTATTTCCAGTTCTTAAGATGTGGAAGTTGCATTAATGTAGCGGTTGGTCTAGATGGTACTAGGATTAGTCTTAGTTCGAATAAGAGAATATCGCAATGGTCCTCCGAAAAAAAGTAAATCCCCATTGGGTTGCCTAGGTAGTCCAAAGCTTGCCACTAGATGACTCCCGGCCATCATACTAGCATAATTAATAGCACGAGGGCACGATCTAGAAGAGCTTGGAGTGTCAACAGGGACTTCTTTCTGTGTCTTAGTGTCTATACAGATGTCCAAGATTTCCTTTTAGGTTCAAAAATCTTCCCATTTCTGACATAGGGTGTATACCCTATGCTTCCTTTGGTATATGAAGGCGAGGATGGGTCAAATCTTTGTGGGTGTGCCCAAGGTGGAAGTGTACTAATAGGCATACCCCCAGTCTCTTGTTGATTGAGAATTGCCTTGTGGATCTTGGCTCTCCTTTTTTGTGCCATGTTCTTTCTCTATTTTTGTTCGGGAGAAAGAGTCCTTTTTCTGGATTTATCATTATCCATGAACTTCCCCAAAGGTTCAAACCTCGTAAGGAGCAATGAGTTTTGGAAATCCATGTTGGCCTGAGCCTAGTGTTATCTATGCAATGCTCAAAGAGTCTTAGTAGTAAATACATCAATATCCTGCTCTTGCTAGAACTTTCTTTCAATCCTTGTCACAAGTCCCTTTTTATTTGGTCCAGTTTTATGTTTATGATTATTTCTTTTCCTTTTTAGTTAAAACTAGCATATTCATGTCATTATTTGAGTTGTTGTCCATATTGGGGGCATCACATGCATCTGTATGACATTCCTAGGGTCCCACAGATTTTTCTGACATTCTGGCTCACAAAGGAGCATGTCTTCATGGTGGAGCTCTACTTTGCGATGGATGGTTGGTTCATGATGGGTTAGTGCTTCACGATGACATATTGGCTTGCGAAGAACTTTTGAATCGCAATGCTTTGTTGTATGATGTTACAACCTTAGCCTATGGAGAAGCTATGTCTCACGAGGAAGCTTGGGTTCGCAAAGAAATTTTAGCTCATGAAGGAATGTTAGTTCGCGATGTTATGGTAGCAATACACTCTTACTGGTTCCGAGGTCGTGAAGGTTTAGTGCTTCACGATGCCACCCTAGTTTGCAAAGGATTAGTGCTTCACGATGGAATCTTGTTTTTTAATGGAGGTTTCTTCGTGATAGCCTCAAGATCCATGTTTTTTTTAGATTGTAAGTTTTCTACAAAGTGGTTTAGTGCATAACTTTGTTACCCATTCCATGTGAGATTGTGCAAAATTATGACACTGCTTCTTTCCAAAAAAAAATGCAAAGTTTCCCCTAGGTTTGCAAGAAACCTAAACGGTGGAAACTATCTCGACGTTGTTAGTAACGAGGGAATTGTTTCCAATAGCTACGTTGGCCTCAAGGGAAACTAGCAAAGCTGTTTAGGGGGATGAGATTAACAAGAAAACACCTCCTCGAGGAAGGGAAATCGTAGACTGTAACACCCTGTACATGTTTCATGTACTAAGTATGATCATAAATGCATAATTGATAAGCATAGTTAATTATGTATTCCGATTTTATTAGTGATATTTTGACACACTTAGGTGATTGAAAAAGTAGAATCAAACATAGAAAAAAAAGACAAACATGAGTCAAGGACTTGGCAAGTACTGAAGCTGTCACAGACAATAGATTTGGGGTAACTTTAAAGTTAAACCTGTAGTAACTTAGAAGGAATTAGCTAGCAAACTATATATCATTGGAAAGATCTTGAAGTTTACTTCTAATTCCACAAACTGTAAATGAATATGAGTTTCATAGAGGAATTTATGATCATTTTTTCACAAAGTGTTTGTACTAACAAACCAACTGATTTGAAGTAACTTTATAAATACACCAATAAAAATTTAAGATAAATTACTAAGAAAACTTTATGTCATTGGAAAGGTCTTGAAGTCTAGTTTCCAACGAAACAAACGGTGAGTAAATTGGAGTTTTGTAGAGAAAGTGATGACCATTTTCCCATCGGGTGTCTGTGCTGAAAAAATTATGGGTAACATGACTTCGTAAAAGTAGAAATTCTGTACAATCGAAAAAATCATGATTTTTAGAGATTTTGAGGGCTTTTTCACTAGAGACCTATCTAAACACGAAATTAGGGATTAAGATTGTTAT
>JAOXJP010093099.1:0-14618 GCA_025762735.1 Platanus orientalis | reverse complement strand
TATGGCTCATAAGCTTGATCCCACGATAATTGGTGCAATTTTGAATATCGCCCTTATTCTTGTATATAGGGACCATATCAATCCCATACCACCTATTCGAATAAAGCTCCCAGTAAGGGTCTGGCCTTTATAACAGCTCTAAACAGTATCCATTAAGTCTTCACATTTGCTGTAACCCCTTTACTGCTGTCCTACTGATCCCTGTTTTATTTTGCTAAGACAGACCTACCTTCATTGCTGAATTCATACCTGTAGCAGAATTGACCCTCACCTGTTTGTTAAAATACCTAACTGAAAACCCCATATAAAACACCACTTCTACTGAACTTGTTGCCCTCTACTATAATTCTAGTTCTTTCTTTGTGTAACCCTCCTTTCCCAGTTACCCATAGCATGTTCTAGGCCCTATTTTAAAAGCCTGTGTTCACCCAATTTTGTCAGTCCTTGGACCCTGCAGCCAGTCCCTGTTTCAGCCTCATAAATCCCTTTATTCTTTATTGATTTAGAATTTCAGTCACTGTTATTTCAGCCTCTTGATTCCCCTTATATATATTGACGTAAGTCTGATTGCAATCTTATTATTGGGGCATATCTGTTGCTTCTTATATTCCTAAGCTATTGGTGTCAGTGGAGGCTTTCAAGTTCTATTAATCCAGCCTATACTTGCTGTTCAGACTCATATACCTAAACCTGGATTTACATACTTATCTGAATTGAAAGTTTCTATATCTTGAATTGTTGGAATAGTTTCTAAATCATATTCGAGGCAGAACATTGTGTGTGTTTGATTCCTAATTTCTTTAGTTCTTTATAAGCCAAGAGTGGCATACTCTTGCTCTTGTAATGTGGGCCCATAACCCGCAAGTAAGCAAGCAGCCATCTTGCTTTGTCCTACATCATATAGCAGTGGTAGAAAACAAAATCTAAGAAAGCAGTGAGGGTAAATTTAAGGCGTATGACAGCTTTTATCACAAGTTTGGTGCTAGAAATGGTGAGATGAATGTACCCAACATGCCAAAATAGGGGAAAGGAGACGTAGAGACCTAAAACATGTCATATGCGTTAAGAATGAGATGAAAGAGTCTTTGTAAAGGATGAGGACATTAAAAGAAGGTAGAACAGCTATTTCCAATAAAAAAATAATGAGAAGCACATTCGAAACATCTGTTTAAGATGAATCAATAGAGTTGATGATCAGACATCAGAGATCATAGGCACTTTCGTAGAAAGTTAAGTATCAATGAAAAATGAAAATAGGAAGGCCTTAAAACCCAATGTTATCTCAACTGAGGTTCAGAAATGCATGAAAGGCAATAGTTATCCTGATTAACTAAGTTGTTAAACAAGATTGTTATAACTAAGAAAATGCTACATGAATAAATAAATAAAAAGCATCATGGCCCATTTACAATAAAAGAGCACTATTCCAAGCTGCACCATTTATCATGGGATCAAGCTTATGAGCCATACCATTAAACTTCGCAAGATAGTGATTGAGAATAGACTACGACATGAAACTAGAGCCTCAGAAAATCAATTTGGATTTGTGCTAGGGAAATCAATGACAAACTATTTTCTGACTTAGCAATTGATGGAAAAGTTTGGAGATAAAAAGAAAGATCTTCCTATAGCCATTAATGACTAAGAGAAAGTATATGATCGGGTCCCTAGAACATTTGGTAGGCCTTAGAAGTTGGAAAAAAATAGGGTGTCTCATTTATATGCATTCACTTAATCAAACATATGTATCATGGAATAAAGGATTGGACCAATATGATATGATCCTGATCCCGATCTCCTGATCTAATCATTTATTCCTTTTATCACCACTGACCCAAATAGATCCCAGTAGAGTCTGAACTTGATCTCAATCTCGATCTCTAAAACTATGATATATAATGGAGGGTAATGAGTTTTTTTTTTTTTTTTATGAATATGGAGGGTAATGAGTTTTAGAGTGGCATTTGTGCTTCTACATTAGATGTATTCCAGGACAGTATTATTGCTTCTATCAATAGAGATGGGCATGAGACCATTAAATCAGCACCCTTTATCCCTCAAATCTCTAGAATCTGGTCCCCTCCCCTCTCCCCCTAAAAAAAAAAAAATCGCTTCTCGCTTCCATTAAACTTAAAGTTTTTTTTGTTGCTAAAAAGAAACAAACAAGAATACAAGAAAGGGGGGGATGAGAGATCCCCAACACGAAAGAGGGGCCGAACCGCTACAAAACACAAACACCAATCTCTAACTAAAGCCCCATCCGGGAGCCCAGCGTATCACTTGCATCTTCTGGCCCAAAAAAGGATCAACTCTTTAGCCCTCCTATACGCCTGAAAAGCTGGCTCTGCATGACCCCTAAAGACCCTATTATTTCTCTCCCTCCAAACCACCCAACAAGCCGCTAGTGGAACCAACTTCTAGATCTCTTTCCAAAAGGGCTAAAGGCCATCATTCTCCCACCGTAAAGGAGTCCTAGCAAACCCAAGGGGGGCTATAAGGATACACCAAAATCCCTGGCCATACTACACGAAATATCCAAAGAATAAGGGCAGTGAGCCAATTGGTGAGAGGACGATTCTGCATCATGGTAATAGAGGAGGCATATACTAGGCAAGTAGAAACCTTTCCTCCACAACATATCCATAGTTGAAAGCTTTTCCGAAACCGCTGTCCACATGAAGAATTGGACATTCAAAGGGATCTCAGAATACCAAACATCTCTCCACAGGCCTAGCATCACCCTGACATTGGATACAAGGCTATATAACAAGATTTCTCTAAGAGCTGGCCTCTCATGTCATCCTTTCAAATCCAATGATCTTCCTGACCCAACATAACCTGAGATCCATACAGACGAGCCAGCAATTAGGTCACCCTCGAAAGCTCCCAATCGAAAACATCACGCCTTAGGGCTAGTATCCAAACTATCTCACCTCCATGCAACGAAAGATAGGAACCCACCACTGCATTCGAATCCGAAGCCAAAGCGAAGAGATCTAGAAAATCCTACTTAAGGGTCCTATCCCCACACAAAGCATCCTCCCAAAATCTAACTCACATCCCATCCCCCACCTCATAAGTCAAACCGCCCTTGAACAAGTGTAGGTGGTTCATGATTCCCATCCACGGACTACGACCATAAGAACCCCTATAGACTATGAGATCCCACCAATCTACACTTCCAAACTTTGCAGCTACCACCTGCCTCCACAGTCTATCTGCCTCCTACTTAAATCTCCATAACCATTTACACAACAAGGCTTTGTTCATGGCCTGCAAATTCCATAACCCCCCCCCTTTCTTCTTCGGTGTACATACCCTCTCCCACAACACCAAATACATACCCCTGTCAGCATCATCCCCTCTCCATAGGAAATCTCTTTGAATTCGCTCCATCATTTTGCACACAGACCTTGGCATCACAAACAGGGATAATTAATGAATGGGAATACTTGTTAATGATGCCTTTATAAGAGTGATCTTGCCTCCTTTTGATAGGTAATGAGCTTTCTAACTATATAAACGCTTCCTCATCCTGTCAATCACTAGGCACCACACCCCCTTCTGCTTATACGAGGCACCAAGGGGCAACCCCATATATGTAGTCGGAAGATGACCCATCCTGCATTCCAAATTCGCTAAAAGTTGGTCTAAATTTAGGACCTCCCCCAATGCTATCAATGAGCTCTTGGTTAGGTTTAGACAAAGGCTCGATACCACAAAGCACCTAAAAATGCAGCGAAACATCCTAATTTGCCTATGAGAATTATCGCAAAAGTAATAGTGTTGTCCGCAAACTGTAAGTGGGACACAATGATCTTCCCTTAGCCGAAGGAAAAGCCTTCAATCATACCCACCTTCGCGGCCCTCCCAATAAAACTCCGAAAACCTGTGACTAGAAGAAATACAAAGCGAAGATAGCAAGTCGCCCTGACGCAGCCCCCTACTACAACCGAAATGGCCCATTAACCAAGACCGAAAAGGAAGCCAAGCTAAAACATTTCCACATCCACTCCCTCCATTTCATCCCAAAGCCACATCGTCTCATCGCATATAATAGGAATTCCCAATTTACATGGTCATAGGCTTTCTCGAGATCCAACCTGCATAGAACCCCTAACTTTCTCTCTCTAATACAAGCATTTGGAAATAAGACGCAAAGCTAAGCATTTGGAAATAAGACGCAAAGCTAAGCATACGCAAAACAGGAATTCCCAATACACTCGTTTGCGCAAAGAGCCCCATCTACCATTGATTTCCCTTGCAAGAAAGCAGCTTGTTCTCTTGAGACAATCCTAGGAAGCACTTCCATAAGACGCAAAGCTAAGCATTTGGAAATAATTTTATAAATACTGCCCATAAGGCTCAAAGGCGTGAAGTCTGATAACTGATCAGCTCCATCCTTCTTAGGAATCAAAGTAATGTAAGTCGCATTACTGCCCTTGTCCAAGAAGCCTTTATCAAAGAAATCTTTCATAACCAACATCAGATCTTCTCGAATCACCTCCCAACATATCTTATAAAATGCTATCATGAATCCATCCAGCCCCAGGGCCTTATCTCCATCCAAGGACCGCATCGCCTTTTTAACTTTTTCTTCATCAAAAGGTCTTTTCAACCAGATTGCTTGATCATCCCCCAAGTGAGGCATATGAAGGCCATCCACTTTTGCTCTCACAAGCTTGTCCTCATAGAATAGAGATCGGAAATAATCTTCCACATGCTCCTCTAGAGCCTCCTTATTCACCACCCCCTCTCCACCAATCCGGAGACTATGAATGTCATTAATTGATCTTCGGGCAGATGCCATCTTATGAAAGAATTTTGCATTATGATCCCCTTCCTTAAGCCATTGCACCTTTGATTTTTTATGCCACATCACTTCTAACAGTGGTTCCTCTCTTCAAGATAAAGCATCTCATTAATTTTGATGGAGATTCGATGGAGAATTGGGGGTTGGCATTAAAGATCTCTTCGGAGACAACTCCAAATCACCGTTGCAGGTTTTTCAAGTCCTATAGGGATGGGAGACTTGGTGATAGTGAACATTCGGATGTTTGTGTTCATCTTCAGTTGATATGTTTACTTCAGTATTAGCAGGTGATTGTTGAAAACATTCAGCCACAGTGATAGGATAACTCAACTTTTGGAGTCAATGGTCCTTGGCGACTAGACTATTAGCTAGGGTGGCACATTCTCTAGTTTCTTTTTACGATATCTTACTATGGTGAATTCCTAGAGAGACAAACCCTATGGCAAACAAGTTAGCTAAGACTGAAGGCGGTGTGAAACATACATTAGGGAAAATCTTCCAGCGTAATCTTGTACTATTATTTCATATAGTTGTCCTGTATTCTATCAGTGACAACAGAGATAGTTTATCACTGCCCTTTCGCATGTATCCTTCTCTCTTAATAAAATCCTCTGATATCCATTAAAAAAATTTGGGATGAGCTAGTTCATAGTAGCAGTAAGTTTACCTCATGGGTCAACATTGAGCCCATGGCTTTTTGCATTAAATATAGATGAATTGACTAGGAATATACCAGAGATGGTTCCATGGTGTAAGAGCAATGCCACATTAAAACTCTGGGGGAATTTTTAGAATCAAAGGTTTCAATATAAGCTGAACAGAAACAAAATTATGGAGTGCAACTTTAGTAAAAATAGGAGTAGAAATGACAGAGTAATTAAGATTGATGACCAAGAAATAACCCACAGAGACCGTTATCATTATGTTGGTTCAATCATCCATAAGGAGGGAGAGATTGGAAAGACTATAGAGATTGAAGAGGTTGTTGCCCATACAATTAGAGTGTGGTGGACAAAGTGGAACGGTGCTTTTGGAATGCTACGAGATTGATGCACACCATTAAAATTGAAATATATATATATATATATATATATAGAGAGAGAGAGAGAGAGAGAGATGAGGCAAACCAAATTTCATGAAATTTCTTCCTGGTTCAGATGCGTGTCTCTTGGGTTTTTCCCTCCAGTTTCATAGGTCTCATAAGTCATATCCAGGCAGTGGTGGAGCCACATAGAAGCAAGGGGGGCAGTTGCCCCCCCTCAATGTCTTCAATGTCTGAGTACCCTTGTAATATACTAATGGGCCAGACGAATCTTATATCTGATTGGAATAAGTTGCCCCCCCTATTGGAATCCGTCCCCCCCTCCCCCTCTTTAATGTGTGAGTACCCTATGATTAGAATCAGTTGCCCCACCTTACCAAAAAATGAGATCACAATCTGGCTGAACTGGTACCACTCCATTCTCTGCTCAAGATGTGACTCGTCAACTCCAATCGGGGGAGTATCCTCTACAACACCCCTCTTTGTGCGACTTCGTGAGCCGAGACAGAGGGGAAGTATCATTTCACTTTTTGGGGGTGATGTGATATCTCCAAAAAGTGAAATGATACCCCCCTTGTGTCTTGTCTCACGACATCGCACAAGGGGGCCGTCGCAGGTGATGTGAGGCCCTATTAGTATATAATTTTTGGTGCTGATGTGTCTGTCTCCTTGATCCCAAGCGGAGGTTAGCGTACAATGCGGAAGCGGACATGATCCTCCCTCCCAGGTCATGGGTTCAATCTTTGTCTGAAGAATATTCTGTAGTGTATGTGTTTCGGTATGCCTTTAAAATAAGACCAGAAGTGTGTTAGATGAGTTCAAACACCGTTGAACCAAGAGAGATGTTGAACCTTGGAATTCACCTAAGGAATAACAATCACTCATAAATTTAAAAAAAAAAAAAAAAAAAATTGGATAAGAAATAGACTATATATTACTCTTCAAAGTTCATACGTTTTGGGATTTCATTGTCTATAGCACTTTGTATTTTTTTTTTGGATAATACCAAGTGCTATATTTAGACTATCTTTCTCAATAATACTTTTGGCCACCAAGTGGGTTACATTATTTCTACTTCTATAAGCATGTTGGATAGTAAAACTTTCAAACTTTTTAAGTTCTTTACATTCAGCAATGCAATTTTTTATTTCATTTGGAACTTCCTCCAAAGGGTTCCTTAATATTTTGATGATTATTTTTGCATCGCCTTCTACGATGACTTTCTTGACACCCATAAATTAATTTTTTTGTATATATGTTACTTCTCTTCATCTTCTTATTTATAGATTCTTCACTAAAGTAGAATTTTAATATATAGATTAAAACAACTGATTACACCATCCCAACCTAGTTAGACTTAAAATTAGAAATATGTCATAACGGAGTCATGTAATCACTAAATAAGGAGGTTAGTTTTATTTCCAAAGTAAAATGAATGTCCAAATGTAGTAGGAAGTTAATATTATGGGAAAGGATTTATTTATTTATTTATTTTGATGATAATATGGGAAAGGATGTTCTGTCCAGGATTTGGTGTCCAGGACACTTGGAGATGTAATGTGGAATAAAATGGGTTTGATGCATTTTTTGAATATGGAATATGCATTTTATTCCATATGACAGGCCCCTAGTGTTCTGGACACCATCCTAGACACAAAATCCCTGACAGAACATCCTTACGTAATGTTGGGTTCAAAAAACTTGAGTGGGTTTCTTCAGAATCAGTGATCTTGATAAATCCTTATTGAATTGTATATTGAAACAAATTTTGGTTACTGATAAAAATAATAATAATAATTCTATTGATCCATGTAACTTGCTGTAATGCACCACTTTGGTAATTTGTACTGCTGATTGACAATATTAATATAATTTTGACAATTTAAAAATTGTAAATAATAATAATAATAAATATAAAGGAAAGGATTCATAAACAGGTTTAGATCCTTTCCTTTCCTGTCGCGACCTTAACTTTTCAAACGAATGGAGAAGGGATATGTGAATCAAACCATCAATTTGCCTTTGGATTAGCCAAGTGTTTACAAACTGCAACAGTCCACACCAGCTCTCTACACCCCATCTTGTATTGGACTCTTCTGATAGTGCCAGTTAATAAAGTAATATTTTAATAAACAAAATTCCTGAAAGGATTGCTTTCTTTTCGAGGAAAAGGCTATTGAAATGAAGCTGGATGAAAGGAAGGACGAAAGGGTGATGTGGCTAACACATGAAACTCTTTTGGGCCGTCCCATGTGTAAGATTCCCAGGTCATCTATTTCCCTTTGCCAGACTACTACAACAAATATGTCTTTATTCCTATTATTATTATTATTATTATCATTATTATAAGATCACCCAAGGCCTTTACACATCATTCTGTTCAATAGTGACATCCATTATGAATAATTCGAGCTTGCAAATTCGCAAAGAGCAAAAAGGTTATGCCCAGTATTTTTTTTTTTTTGGTAAAGATGATGCCCAGCAAGTTGATGCTGTCAACTCACCTGATTATTTTCCTCACAAAGGTTAGATGATATTCTATTACAATCTATTGAGGAGATAATTTCGAAAGAAAGTGAATTTTAATGGTCTATTTATGATGCAATCAGTAATTGAATTTCACTATTAATTTGCATTAAATTACTACACTATCATTATCAAAATAATTTCTTGTTTGCTATTATTGTCCTTGTTGATATTTCAAATTGTAGATAATGAGAGAAAGCAACAAGGTAACATTATATCACCAGCTTCAAGACTACCCCACCAATGACCCTAGACTTCAATCAGTAAAGCAAGACAGCTTACCAGCAATAACTGTGGTTCCTGATGGGAGCGGGGAATGGGGATCAAAACTTTTATCATTTTATGCCGTTTGACACACTGCTCAGGCTTTTTAAATGGGGGGCCAAAATTTCAGATCTGCTCCTAAATCCTTTTCAAGTAATAGAAATCTTTCTTTTTCAATTTCTCTGTCTTGGACTACCCAATTATCATGGCCGTTTGTGGGATTAGTATCTTGAATTTTCTTTTCAATTGCTCTGTTCATGCTCATCATCAGTAGGGGGTGGGGTTTAATCTTCTCAAAGTGGCTTTCCAAATGGACAGATTGGTCAGCTCTCAATTCTACTCTCAGAATCATTCATTCACATAAAAGATCAATATAACAGTGTAATAACCATCATTAAATGTCCGAAAACATGTCGGCAAAGAAAACAGAAAAAAAAGTGAACTCATCAATTGTCTTTTAAACAAAGCTGATAAATACATTCCCCATCTTCATTTGCTGACTATTGACGTTACAAAATCGAAACCTTCACATAAGCCACAAGCTGTCTTTATATGCCCTTCCATTCCAAACAGGCTTAGCTGGTAGACTCAAGATTGATGGGCAACTAAACCTGAGGGTAGATTTTGAGGTAACAGACCAGTTTAGCCCCATTCTACTTATATGGCTGGCTGGAGCGTATAAATCATTGGTTCCAATCACCTACAGCAACCCCCTATACAGCTATACTGGTCTAATCAGGAAGCAGAACACTGACAGAAATTCATGTCAATACACAGGAATTTTGATTAGTAAACGGGTGTGGGAGATATTAGTAATTGCATTGGACATACAGCATCATAATCGGATGCTACAGGAACGATGAAGGATTTCCCACTGCTTCTAATGTAAATAACCTTTCATGAAATATGAACCTATAGGCCCCAGGGCCCCACCTGCAAAACACAAGCATTTGCCCGAGTAGCATGGTTGATTACCTAAAGAGGTGACTAGTACAACAAATAGGTTATTATTTTCTACGATAAGTATCATTATACTCCGAGACCATTCAACTCAAATCCCTCAGTAGAAGCACAAAACGAATAAAACAGAATAACTACATAAAAAATTGCAATCTTTTTCAGTCTAGAAAGATGCATAAAATCTTCCATTGGAATCTACAGATACTACATCAAATAATCAAATCAATTTGGGAGGCATATTAAATGGGTCACCTAAATCCCTTCACGTTCACCGTATACAGCATGTATTATTATCATTCTTAATTTTTGTAAAGCAGTACACAGCATGTTTAGGATCTATTAAATGGGAATATCAAATCTATCCCTTCCTAGGAGTATATACCAGAATCAGTAGAGTCAGGAGATGCAACTTCCGGAACTCTAGTACTTGAATACAGAAGGGAAGATAAACAATAATTGAACTTTTGTCCTTTATTCAGACAGTTCCATCTTGATCCTATTTAATCAGATTGAAACATCAATAAGATTCGTGGATAAATATTTCCTTGACAAGTTCGCCATTTGAGTTACACATCACACCTTTACAGTTTATGGACCACGGCCTTGATAATAAGGCATCAAGAAAAGATGAAAGGATAAGAGACAAGTAGGGGGCTTGAAATGAAGTAGACACAAACTGTGACCCAAAAAACTGTTGCGATGAAAATAATCATCAATGAATGCTAACGTCTCTGATGAAATGTAAAGAACAACTATATATCTTGGTTACATTTAAGGTGATTCAATTGTTTCACTATTTTATCTATCTATACATGGAAAATATGGTTTCATGGCAGCAAGCACAAACTGTACCACCATGGTATTCCTACAAGGATGCCAAGACAAAAAAATAAAATAAAAAATAAAAATAATAAAAAAAAAAAACTCTCATCTAACTACCGATCTTTGACAAACTCAACCATTTTGCATTGAATGGTAGTGAGGGGTATCAGACCTGATGACCAGACTTTATGGTGGGACAGAAAACCCAGGAAAAGGCAGCAGCAGCATCTAATCTTCGTCGGAAGCATCTGCTAGAAGCATCTTTACTGTCTCATAAGTCATGAAGACAATGCCAACACCAGGGACAACCTTGTAGTACTCTGGCAATATCCCCCGGTAAAGGCCACGCAGACCTTCAGTTCTGACAATGTGCCTGAATGCCCCAAACAGGCCTGTCTTATAGACATGGGCTCGACCGGCTGCCCCTTCCAACTGCATCCGTCGCCTCACGAGATCCAGAGGGAATGTTGCTGCAAATTATTGGGCCACAAGTGTCAGTCAGTGAATGAACAAAACAAAGCCCACATGTAAACATTATTAACTGTAAATTGAATATCCTCTCTCATTGTGCCATCAATTATTACTGAGAAGTTTAATTATTTCCTTTATTACTAATTGTTTATATTGTTAAGGCTGGTGATGGGCAAACGGGCCAAATATCTGGCATGAAACTCAACTTCCAAGGTGCAGAGACCACACTGAAACTGGCCGATTTTAGAAGAGAGCTTACTTATTATTATTATTATTATTATTTTGAAGAGTAAGGAAAATATATTAAATAATGCAAACAGCCAGTAGAACTGGGACAAAGGAAAACCACAGCTACTAGACAACCAACTGCAAGAGGCTCTAAAAAAGATAAATGAAGAGATACAAGGACTCTAGTGATGCAGAACGAAAAGATCTGTTCGAAGGTTTTGATGTATTCCAGACTTTTTTTATCTAGGTGAAAGTTGTTTCTTATGAAGATCAATACTATTTGACGGTTTTCAATTTGTAAATATGACACATTTCTTAGTGATCAGGTGTGTATCAAAGATTCACTAAGTGTTTTTCCCTTGCATGTTTACCAACGCCTAGAGACTCTTTTTTTCCTAAAATTGTGGCATGTTATAATTGATCTCCTGAAGTTATGATAACTGTTTGGGTGCAATATCAGGGTATTTTTGCTGTTTCTATAGTTAGTCGAGTAGTAGTTTGAGCCTTTCAATATGCGACATGAGTTTGACTTCAATTAAAGGTATTCTGGGTAATGTTAGTTTACACATGGAAATCTAGATTGATAACTCAGTTTGCAGACTAACATGGTAAAGTTAATGAGATAAATTATTTAGAGTGGTCTCAATCAGCTCATATGTCTATTAGAAGCAAGAAAAATTAAATGTATCAATGGGAAAACGAGTGAACCAACCCAAGACGATCCAATGTATGATAGATGGAAGGTAAAAGTGATGCAGGATGCATTCACATTCAAACATTTAAAGATACAAAGAATTACACAAAGTAATAAGAATCTATAATCTAGATTCCTACTCTCAAAGTCAGGCACACTTTGAATTTCAATTAGAACATTAAGTAATAAGTCAACTCCAAAACTGAAGTAGAACCAAATAAAGAATAAAAATAATCAGATTAAGTAAAAAAAATCAACTTAACCCTTTCAGAGTAAGAGAAAAACAGCAACTAATCCATGTATCAAAGACCTCACAAGCCAAGCACTAAACAAGGTAATGCAGGTGGTATTAAGGTGTATAGGGGCTGTCAGGTATAGGTTAGTTTGGGCCAAGAAAGGGTTAAGTCTGATGTAGAAGTAGGAGTGTATTTAGATTCTGGTTTATGACTAAAACTGAGTAAATAAAAGGGGCTTTATGGGGTTCAATTGGAATAGAACACAGGCTGATTGGTTTACAAGGCCGGAAAATGTACAAAACAGAGGATTAAAAAAGGAAATTTTAAGGTCTACTAGAAATATTTAAGACAAGGTTGTGTGTGTTAGGGCTTTGGGATGGACTAAATAACTTATGTGGAGAACAATACTAGACTTTTGTACGTACCCCCACATAAGAGAGCACAATTTAAAATTGAGTGTTATGTGGGATTATTTCAGGATCTTGTAAGGGGTGGATACTTTTTTGTAATAAGGCCAATAGTGCCATGGATAGTTTAAATTTTTTGGTTTTTACTTGTAATCCCCTTTTTGAAGTTCAACCCACTTTTTCAAAATATCAAAACTTGCCCTTTTGACTTGATTTTGGTGTCGTTAGATAGGTTATTCAGCTGCCTTTCTAACGAGACCAAGATTGAGCAATTCCGAGGTGATTTGGGGAAGTTAGGACCAAATTACTAAATGATTGTCAAAAGTTGTGGGAATAGTGTTTTTTAAAGTTTATGCATTTAGGAAGTCTGAAGATTGGTACAACTTATGCAACAAGTTAGGTGTTTTTAGTAGTTTTAAATTTTAGAAAGTAAAGGCAGCAAATTACGTGTTTTAGAATATTACCATTTTTATGAAGTTCTAATTTCATTAGGATGTAAGCCTATTTAAAGGAAGCACCTCCCCATGTAATAAAATTCAGTGAAGAATTATTAAAGTTGTATTGAATTGGGTGTCCCCAAGGTAGGCCATAGGCTTGGTTTATCTCTCATAATCCAAAGGTTGATGCCACTCATGGTTCCCCTTTTCCAAGGGTTGATGTTGTGGATCTGGTTTATCTCTCATTCTCCAAGGATTGATGCCACTCATGGCTCCCCTCTCTTCTTCCATAGGTGTAGCCGCAGACTTCCTCTCTCCTTCAAGGCATATCTCAATTCTTTCTTTCTATTTCTCTCTTAGTCTCTTCTTAACTTTTCCCTTCTTTTTATATTACTCTCTTATTCTTCTTCTTCTTTTCTCATATTTCATGTGCAAGTGATGAAAACCTCCATTAAAGAACCTTCTATTTTTGAATTTTCATGATTTTACCTATCAAAACTTATTAGAATCCTATGAAATTTGGACTATAGAACCTGTACATGTCAGAATCCACCATAAAAATTTCAGAATTTTTGACACATCAGAAAGGCATTTTGGTAATTTTCAACAATTTTACCCAAAAGGGTAGTCCCAATGCACGAGGCTCCCTTCTTTTCTGTCCTAACTTCTTCTAATTGCTTTTCTATCATTATATTATTTGATTCTATAATTTTGTGGCTACTTGTTAAAAATTTCAATTCTTGACTTATTTTGTTTTTGCACCCCTTATTATAAATTATTTACGGCTTTGGGAAATTATTCTACATCAATTTTTGGTATCTTCTCCTTGCGTGCTACATAAATTTTGGTATCAGAACCAGATTCTAACTAATTCTTGTCTAGTTGGGTTCTTGTGGGTCTATCTAATAGTAATCAAGGGAGTAAGGATGACGTGTATCAAGAACTTAAAAGTTATGGTCAAAATCTTAATGCTACAAGGGGGCTAGGATGGAAAGATTTGAAGCCAACTTAGAAAATAGTTTTGCTGCTATGCAATACGTGTTAGAGAAACTTATGGCATCCCAATTAGAAATGCTTATAGCTATTGTCCAAAAGAAACTTCCAGATCAAAAGCCTGAATCTGAAATCTAGATTGAAGCTCAAAAAAAGTCAAAGACTAGGAAAAACAAGAGATCAAGGTGGAAGAATTCTTGTAAAAACTTTATACTTAGACCTCTTCCTCCTACCATATCGTAGATCATTACCCGATGCAAAACATCATTCAAGCCTGAGAAGATTCCAACTCGACCAAAAGCCCAGAAACGGACCAAATCAAGATCAAGGTCCAAACAACCATCAAACCTAAAAGGTACACACGAATCTTCAATCCTCGAACCTCCACCACATCGTCCTCCAATTTTGAAGAGCTTAGATCATTCCATTGGAAATTGTGATGAAAGATGGCTGCCATCAAATTTGAGCTCGAATTTCTCCCCATCTCGGGAGAATGATGTAGACAACAATGCTAGACTTATGTATGTACTCTCACATGAGAGAGCACAATTTAAAATTGAGTGTTAGGTGGGGTTATTTAGGATCTTGTAAGAGATGGGTACTTTTTGTAACAAGGCCAATAGTGTCATAGGTAATTTGGATTTTTGGGTTTTTACTTGTAATCTCGTTTTTGAATTTAGCTCAATTTTTCAAAGGTAAAAAACTTGCCCTTTTAGCTTGTTTTT
>JAOXJP010093088.1:0-14618 GCA_025762735.1 Platanus orientalis | reverse complement strand
GCGCCGATGCAACGCCCCTTGCCAATTTTTCACCACATTCGGGGGATGAGGTGCCCCTCGCCAATTTTTCGCCACATTTGGATGGGCATTGGCAGTGATCATGAAGTATGTTAATCTCAGCCTTGTATCCAAATTGACGGTTTTGATTTCTTCAGTCAAATCGTAGTCAAACATTATATTTAAACCAATGGTTTTGATCATTATGAGGGTTTGTGGGGATCACCGTATGAATAATCCAAATCTTGGTGGACATTCACTCCATTTCCAAAGTATGGGTTAAAGGTCCATCAAAGAGTCCATCAATCCAAACATCCCCTATATCTTTCTAAAATAAAAACTATTTTTTATTGTTTAGTGGGGACCACTATTGGCGATCATGACAATTTAGTGTGTAAACCACTAACACCCATCCCTATAATATTAAACAGTTAGGACATGGAGATACCTATTCAATGGTCAGCAAATGTTGTGGCTATCTCAGTCCTACGGGTGACAATTTATGTTGATGGGTTAGATTCGGGCCATGCCAAGTTAAGGGTATAAAACTATATGGTTCAACCCAAACCCAAAACATTTATTAATCGTGTCAATGAAATTTGACCCGTTTTGACTCGAACTCAAATCCAATTATTTCATGTTGGGTTCGTGTTGGGTCTATAAGTTGTGTCAAGCATTGCCACCACTCAGCCCACTAAATCATTACATTCAATTTAAAAGGCCCATCTAACCAGGATTATAAAATGGGAAGTAAATCATCGGTTCTAATTATAAACTTGGACCCAAACTTAGGACGGTGAATATGGTTCACATTAAATTCCAATTTTTCAGCCCATGGGTTAAAAGCCCATAATAGAAACCCATCAAATTACTAAAGTTTGTGGGCTGGGCTCATTAAGGGGCTTAAAAGATAAATATGTTACTTACAACACATAGCTTTCAAGGGTCTAAATTGGACTATAAGTCCATCAATGGTCTCTATTGCCATCAACATATGGGATCATGTACAGGTTGGATTTCAAATGATGGGTTTCCTATGTCATAGCCTACTTAAATAAAAAAGGTTTTTTACCTCGGAATTAGATCAAAGCCCATAATGATGTATGACCGGTCTAATAATTCAATGGTCATACCATGTGTTAATAGGCCTTGAGCCTATCAATAATAAAAGTAAAAAACCATCAACACCCCTTTGAAACAACCAAAGTTTCGCTAGTTTCATGGTTTTTAAAGTTGAAATAAATCAAATGAATCGAATATATGAATGGATTGAATATAATCCAAAATATTCAATGGTTCCCTGTAGACCTTTTGGTATTAATAACTCTCATCGGATATGTGATAATCAAGCCCAATAAACTCTATCTATAGGAATGGGTTAATAGCCCACATTGCTACATATTCATTCCAATGATTTAAAAACGTGTAATGTGGCCTAATGGGCTCTAAGCCTTAAATAATTCATGTTTAATGGTGAAGATAATGGAGAAACATGTTCACAAGTGACAACATGATCAATTTGCAGAAATATGTTGAATACATGGTTGAAGTAAACTTGTAATATTTGTTTATTTCTTTGTTGGAATCAAAGGGTTTTCTCCTGTAATAAGAGATGATATTACATCTTGAATGTATATTTATCACAAATAATAAAGCTCATCAATTTGAGTGAATTATATACGTGTGATTTATTATCATTTTTTACGCAAACAGTGTTGGCCCTGATGTCAAGCCTATCTTAAGCTGACCTCAAGTAGTCCTACTAAATCCTCGGTTTTGGTAAGACCAACTAAAGTCATTGTAAGGTGAGACTGACATTAATGTCCTTGCATGTTGGGGAGTGGTGAAGATTTTATATGCCGACCTCTAACCTGCACCTACATCCGCCAATGGTCAAGGGAGTGGAAACATCAGCGCCAAAAGTGATTTTCACTTTTTGGGAGAGTGTGTAAAACACTTCTGAAGCTAATGTGGCCCCCCTTGACTTAGGTGTTTTTGTATGCCGAGCATAGAAAAACCTTGCCTGTTGGGGAGACGTTAGGGGCACATCAATTTTTTTATTTTAAATTATTATAATCATGTATGTGTAAAGTTAGATTAGTGATGTATTATATAATTGTGCGTTGTAGATATGATGCCTTGTTTTGTTTTATCTGATGCCTTGAATTGGGCACGTGGTCTTTTTTATATGGAAAACTTTTGCTACATTCAATTTGTATGTCCCCGTGTCCTCACACACAAGGGATGAAATTTATAGGGTTAAAATTATAAAAAAGTATTTATCCACAAAAATATGATTTATCCGTACAAAAAGGATTTATAGGATTAAAACCATTAAAATTTGCCTTAAAATAATGTTCAAACATACATTTGCTCCATATTTAAAAGAGGGGAGTGGCTAATAGCACCCCTGAAACGTCTCACGTCATGCCTCCTTCTTTTTTCCCCTTTTATACCTCTTATCTTATTTGTCCCCTCTCCAAAATACCCCTTCTCCCTCTTTCCCCACCCTTGCATCTCCCTTTTTCTGGCATATCTCCCTCTTTCCCTCTCCGGCAACTCTCTTTCTCTCTTTTTGGTGTCTGTCTCTCCCCTTTGCAGGTCCATGCGGGGGCCCATGCCTGGATCTACAGGTCCAAACGACAAAAAAAAAGGAGAGGAAGGGAGAGGATAGAGAGAGGAAGAAGGGGGTGCCAGAGAGGGGGAGGCGGTGGGTTGCCGCCAAAGAGGAGAAGGATGGGTAACCAACGCAAGAGAGAGAGGAGGGTGGTGGGGGTGTGGAGAGAAAAGATGATGGTATTTTAGGTAAAGGATGGGTATAAGGAAAAAAGGGGAAAATAGGGTGTAGTGAGAAGTTTTAGGAGTACCATTAGTAGGGCTGCAAGTCGGGTTGGGCCCAGTCGGGCTTAGGTCATCCCAACCCGAGCCCGGTATTTAATAGGGTTGCCCAAACTTGGCCTGAGCCCGACTCGGGCCCAAGGATCATTGCCCAAACTCGGCCCAACCTTTAAAAGTCGGGTTTCGGGCCGAGTTCGGGCTCAAGTCGAGCCTTATCCACAGAGATATGCTTTTCGTTTTTTTCTTATTTTTTATCTAAGCCAAACTATAATTTTATTTTTACTATACTTTAATAATTAAACTAAAATTGAGTTCTAGATTTCATGTTTGCTAAAAACATAAGACTTTCAAAATCTAAGACATAATTTTGAGTTAAAAACTTACTCTTTGGAGTATGAAATTAAGTATTACTTAAATATTTTTTCTAGACCGGGCTACGCCTACTAATGATTAGGATATATTCAGGCTGGGCCGGGCCTATTAATGAATAATAGATATTAAGGTCGGACTGGGTCGGGTTTGGGTTTTTTCAGCCTATGTCCAAAGTTGGCCCGAAATTATGTCGGGCGGCCCTGTCATGTGTGACCAAACTCGACCCAAACCCAAGTTTGGTTTGCCCAGCCCAACCAAACTACGGGCCGAACAAGTCGGGTTTTGGGCCGGCCCGACCAATTTTGCAGCCTTAACCATTAGTCGCTCCCTTAAAAGAGTGGAGATACCAAATTCAAAAAACCCTTACGTGTCAGCCTGTAGTACGGGAATAGGGGGACAAGCAAATTTTGGGTGCAACTCTTTACTAAAATAAAATAATAAAAAATCCTTTCACTTGTACACTTTGTTTTTATTTTCACCTTGAAGTACGACAAATATTTAAAAGAAGTAGGTGAGTGGTTTTCAATCATCTGCTGATCTACAGTTGAAATCCTTCGCAGCCATGGTTTGACACTCTCAAGATTTTAATTTCAAACTTCAGCCAACTCACACCCACAAATTTTTTCTTCATCGGTTGATGGCGTTGCATTCGTAATTTTATGAAAAATTCCGGCCTTTTTAGTAATTTTAACCCAAGCTACACGCCAAACACCTCTCCAAGGCGGGCTTTCAGCATAGACTGCTCAAGATCTAACGGTGGAACAGAAGCACAAACCCAAAAGCAGAGATTGAGTAAGCTCTTTTCCTAGCTAGTATCCTCAGAAGCAGCTCTAATGGAGTCCACGGTTTCAGCGACTACTATCTTCTCCTTATCCAAAGCCACAAATTCCTCTTCGAAATCTTTAGTATCGCTTCTCAATCGCCATTTCTCCATAACTTCGGATCAAATCCTTCAGAAACGATCGTCTTCTGGTAGAATCAGTTGCATTTGTTATGGCGATTTTCGGAGGTCAAATGAGTTCGTTTCGATCTCTTTGTCTGCAACTTCGCTCAGAAGTTTGCATGTGGCAGCTCCAACCTCGTCTCGTTTGGCCTGTTTGTCGAACCCTACCGGTTCCTTTGCTTCCGGCGGAGGGGGCGAGGGCTTTGATGGAGGGAACGGGGGCAGCGGCGGCGACGGAGACGGTGGATCGAACGGCGGAGAAACGAAGTCCAAATCTATTACCGGAAATTACGAAGAAATTTCGACTTTGTCTCCTGATGTGATTATCCTTAATGTCGGAGTAAGTTATTTCAGTTTCCCACTCCTTCATTTTTATTTATTTTTTATTTTAATTTTCCCGTTTTTTCAGTATTATATTGTCAAGAATACGTATTCATCAATTACTTTTGGGAATGCAGGGAATGACATGTGGTGGATGTGCGGCCAGCGTGAAACGAATATTAGAAAGTCAAGTAAGTGTTACGTTTTATTTTTATTTTTTAATTTTTTAAACTTTTTCTTTAATAGATTTTAAAAAAAAAAAAAGGTTTAAAATGGGATTTTTGTGATGCTTCGTGTAATCTTTCTGTTGATAGAGTGAGGTTTGTTGGAATTTGGAAAAAAATAAATTATGGAAAGAATTCTCAGTGACAAACCAAATGCTTATATATGCTCTCTTTAGCCCAGATCCTCTTACGAGTTGGCTCTCCAGAGTGCTTTGCTTCTAGAACTGTCAACGATATCCACAATAATATTATCAGTTTTTGTTAGCTAATCTCCATGGTTCCAGGACCTTGCCTAAGGCTAGGTTATTGAACGGATAGCCTTTTAACTTCGATAGGACCATTGCAAGAAAATTTGAAGGTACAAGGAGCCTCCAATAAGCCTAACGCTTTGGAGGGATTAATGCATATTGGTCCCAAAAGCCCTTTTGGTGAAGTACCTTTGTTATTTTTTTAGTGTGCTTCAGATTCCCATTCCAATCCACAGTCCACACCCATTAAAGTTGAACGTTATATTACATAGAATTAGCTTCTTTTTGGTTAATAAAAGCCTGAAAGGGAATGATTATGGCTACAAAAAATGAGGATGGCCCTCCATCTAACACAATATACCTCGCATCCAGTGGACAATAAACATCTTAAATACAGTCATCGATCCCCCCTGCCAATTTGACTTTCTATGTGTCACATCTCCTTGCTTTGTTCATAGCTGCTTCACCCAATACTTGATTTAAAAAAATATATTTAATGGCTTAATTTGGAAGGCCTACTACTCTGTGTTGCACAATATTGTACTGATGTTACCTATCAAAACTTAATGTACCAGTGTTCCAACATGGGTGTTGGATGCAATTAATTTGGAAAACTGGGAAGGAAACCATGAAGGGCTTAAGCTATGGAAAATTTATACATGAATTTTTGGGATACATGGTGATCTATTTTGATATTTTTGTGCTTTAGTTTTCATTTCAATCATCTTTATGGGACAAGTTTCTCTCTCTTCCACTGCACTAAATCCACCATATGACACCAGTGTTGTGTTATGTGCATGACCAGCCGCAGGTATCTTCTGCCAGTGTCGATCTTGCAACAGAGACAGCATTTGTATGGCCTGTATCTGAAGTCAAGGATACACAGGATTGGCAACGACAGTTAGGAGAGACTCTTGCAAAGCATTTGACTAATTGTGGATTTAAGTCCAACCTTCGAGGTAAACATTTTCTGGAATCTGGACTATAGTACTTCTGTGTCAACTATTCTATACCCATGAATGTTTCCCTTGTTTAACACAATGCTCTCCCTCTGTCTCTCATATTTTTTGACTTGATTCTATAAACTTCTTATCCTCTAGGTATAAGTCTGTATGAAGAACTCTTGTTTTGGTGGGTTTATGGTTGTGCATATAGCAGGGAAATCTAGTGGAAATAAATGTGTGCTTGGAATATCTTATTTTGTGACAACGAGGTATAGGATGACCAAGAATTTGGTCTAAAATTATGACTACTTGTAGATTATTAATAATATTTTAGGGTCTTGATATTCTTGACCTATCAAACGAGGTGCTAGTTGTGATTCTAGAAACAATTTTTCATCTGTTCCAAGCTTGGTCTGATACTGCTTTGATCACGAGGGGAAGGTCTTATGGAAAATCCTTTGATTCACTGTGTGTTGAGCTTTTTTGAAGAACCCAATGCAAGGATTTTTTTATGGGTTAAATAGCAAGGTTTCAAAAGTAGAAGGTTGGATTTAATTCTATTTACTTTTTTGGGTATGATGTGGATATTAGAGGCAAGGTGGGACCCACACATGGGTCACGGTGGAGTCCGCATGAGAAGACATATGGGGACACATGGAGGAACATCTTTGGGACACATGATGGAGTCTTTTTAAGAGTTATTTAATGTTTTACTTAATAGTTTATGAGTTATTAGAGTCTAGGACATGGAGATCATTTTTATTTTGTTTTGGGGTATTTTTGTAATAAGGCGTTATTGCCAGTGGTATTTTAGTAAGTTTATAGAGTCAACAAGTCAAAGTGGGACCCTCTAAGAATGTTGGTCGAAATCCTCTAGAAGGGCTTGATTTTGATACTTTTTGTTTTTAGAAAGTCAAGTTTTTAGGAGTTTTGACTTTAGGAAAGTTTTAGGTAGCAAGTAAGCTAATAGTTTAGGAATTAGGAGTTTATAATTTGGTTTCTTGTTATTTTCATGACTTTGTGAGCTTATATATAAGGCTACACATTTTCGTATTGGTATGAATAAAATTTGGCTGGTTTCTTGCTCTCCATGAGTGGAACTCCTTCTCTTCTTCAAGTTTTTGGTGCCTAAACTTGAACACAATGATGATGATGTCCAAGGGGTTGTGAGGTTCTATCTTCTCTTTTATCTATTATTCTCTTCTTCTTTCTCTCATTTTTCTTCTTTCTTCTTTTTTCTCTTGATTACTTGTTGTGTTTCTGCAACTCAACCATCAAAGGACCTTTCTTGAATTTCTCTCTTGAACCCTTAAGCCTTTAAACCTTTCCTAATCCATCTCCTCACTCGTTACCCACTGCCCTACCTTAGAAAACTTCTCTACAGCATGCAGCAGTTTCTAAACCCTCATTCTTTTCTGGCTCAGCTCAATAGATCAAAACCCAAATATATGTGCATCTAGTGGGACTTTCAGACCTTTTGAAACCTTTATTACTCAGTTATGACCACAGGGAGTTCTTAATTCTTTTTGCAGAACTATACCTGAACTAAACCCCTATTATCACCTTTTCCAATATCCCTGAGCCTTCTTCTGCAGATCATTCTCTGAATTTCCCAACCAGCAGTTACAACTTAGACCATCCTTTGCCTTAACCCTGTTTCATCTAAGCCTGAGTATTACACAGATACCCTCTTCCTGTGAAACCTCTTAGTCACTGATTTTAACCCTTGTTTTATCCCATTCTGATCCCTAAATATGATCTTCTGCTTGCAGGTTTGAAAGTCTGATAACTAAAAATTCTTCTAATGCCAAAGCACTGGAGTAACTTACGGGTTGTCCATACTAGTATTATTCTTTATGTCTACCCATGGGGCTTCTATCATTCAATTTTTACTGATTTTAGAGCTTTGTTGTTGGAACTTGGAAGTGTCATCGAAGGTGTTGCTTAGACCTAGAATCTTGCCTCCACTCCAAGTCCTTGTAATCTTCTGTCTCCTGCAATTATTGTTATTTTTTTAATCTACTTTTAATAACACTAGTTTTGTTTTGTTTTTGGATTCTATTCCTTATCAGAAGTCTTAAGTTTGAACAAATGTTTCCCAAACTTTGGGGATGGATGGCAGAAAATTCTTTAGTGGTGCCATCTTTTTCATCATGTTGCCCAAATGTGGATGGCATTGTGATGCATACAACCAGAAAGATGAAGACCAGCAAGCAGGAACGTTGGATAATTTGATACGAACCTTACACAGCAGCTTGGGAACAATGCAAGTAGATGATGATAGAAAGAGAGATAACTAACTGCAATAACTTGTACTTTGTATCACTCATTTAGAAACCTAATTCGTAAGTTACTCAGTGAACCTTAACTGGTTGTCTCCTCATTTGGCGTACCCTAATTAATTCCAAATACATGAACTTTTACTCTTTGGTTCCAATACTTTCTAACTACACAAATAATGAAACAAGAAGATGGACTATAACTCCTTTTTTAAACATACTCTAATCACTACCATAATTACTCATTAATACTTTTGTAATCTCAAACGATGACACACTGTTGCTCTAGTGGATGACTTTCCTTAGGCCTTTGCAGCCATGTCTTGATCGGTTTCTTGACTACATCACAACCTCTTTCCAAAACCTCTTCGGCTTTCTCAAACTAAATGTTTTGTGCAGATGTTTATAATAGTTAAAATATATGCTAATACACAAATATTATATGGATGTTACATACCATATTGTTTTATTAATAAATTAAAGCTCAGTTTAATACTAGTTTATGTATAATTATGGAACCTCTTTAAAGAGGTAAGTGCTTCATGTGCCTCAAGCCTTGAGCAAGGCACACTAATTGAGTGGCTTGCTCACCTTTGACTGAACTGGTGTTAAATTTAGAAAGCAACAGAAAGCTTCTAGATTCATGGATCTTTGATTAGCTAATGATTCATTATTCAATTGGTTCATTGGGTAGCTGCTTTGCTGGCATTCCTACTGATATCATAGTGAGAAATTGATACGAGGCTCCTCATACTTTTCTAGTGGAGTGAACGTTTAAATGCCGCACATACAACTCCACCCTAGAGATTCTACTCATAGCTAAAGTGTTAGATTTCTCATTATCTGACTTTGGAGATCAGATGAAGAGCCCAAGCCTCTAAATAATGAGATAGTCTCCAAGACCCTCACATAGCCACCCAATGATAACATAGGAATCTCCCTCAATATACAGATCACAAATCCCAATAAGTATGACAATCTTAGACCCAGTAAAAGAGATATAGCCTCAACTCTTAACAGCATCATGAACTCCCACTAATATTGAGTACGCATAAATAAGCAAGCCAGACTATTCCAAATGACTCTACCAATCCCCAATTTTCCTACATTCCACAACAAGCAAGCATCAAAGTTTAGTATGATTTTGTCTGGGGACTAAAGGGGAACTACCTAGTGTGGTTGATGCGGAACCAGAAACAACCCATGCTCAAATTTGATGGGAATTGGAATGATGATGAGCATGATGAAGCAGTCCTATAGGTTCATTTGATACCCATATTGCTGCAAATATCAGAGAATTTAGAGGGCAGTCCAAAGGGTTTAAACTACAGCTGGTCGTAGGAGGATCTCTGAGATATTATTTGATTTTATTTACTTTATGTTTTTAGTAAGTAGTAGAAGGGAATATTGGGACGGATTCTAATTAGCTTTAATGCTTTTTTTAGAAACTAGATAATTTTTATGTTAGGCAATTATTCTAAGCCTTTTTTTAGAAGGTTGCTGGGTAGAAAAGTTCCAAAAAAGCTAATGTAAGGCCTTTATAAAAGGGCTGAACGTGAGGAAGAGATTATGACTTGATGAATTCAATTTTTCTCTTGAAGTGTGAACGCTTATAATATGGTGTGATTGCCTTAACCCCTAGGTTTGATTGCCTAGTTTTTCTTCTTCTTCTTTGTCTCTTTTCTTCAATCTTCTATTACTGTTACAGTAGGTTGTTTTTACTTTATACAATCTCTAGTCTTTGATTTTGTCGTCTACATATAAGTTGCCTAAATTGAAGGCTCTACATTCAGCCCACATTCCCTAAAGTGCTGAAACCCATTGTTCCTACATCAGTAGTTTTTTCTTTTCACTTTCAAAGCTTCTTTTTTCCCTTTCCCTTTCTCTTGTACTTATTTTTATTGTTTGATAAATTTTCATTATTTATGAAAATGCATATTTGAATTACCCATGATTTAGCAAACAAGTAGAAGAAAATACCTATATAATGAAAGAAAATGTTACTACTTTGGTCCCAGCTCCCCAACAACAAATATAAGGTTCCTAGATAAGAACTTAGGTGAATTATATCCTACAGAAGCCATCGTTATCCCACCCGGTGGGGGTGTGTTTTTGGGTTTCATTTCTTTAATTTACTCTTCAGTATTATCATCCATTGATTTTAATCACTAACTAATCACGGTATCACCAAATGTTTTAACCTTCAAATATGGGTGAAACATGCTCCAAAATAGGGTTTTCCTCCTTGTTTGATTTTTCTTTAATATTTCTAAGGAGATTGAAAAATGCCTTGGGAATATCAAAATGAACCCACGTGTTATCTTGGGCCTTGTTCAAGAGTGACTCTCATCCAAGACAACTTTAATCAATGTCATGTAGGCCAAGACAACAAAGTTTTGGGGAGCAAATATAATGTTACTCTGGTGTCAGGTTTCAAGGTTTAGTTTTGCAAATATATAGACTATAGAGGTCTCGTTCCTCTTGATTAATGCTGGAAGAAACTCATTTATTTTTCTACCATTGTATTGGATCTTGTCACTGAAGATTTGAAGAAAAAACTTTAGTAGAAATGTGGTTCCATATCCTTCTCATTATTTTATGCTGGTAAAATGTTCATTTTCTTGAAGCACTATTGGTCCATGTGTACCTACTATGTAAAGTCTGCTTGTTTGTTGTAGAGTTCATTGTTCCCTGGTTTAAAACCCAGTCATGTTTTTGGCAGACTTGTAATAACTATTGATTTGTTGTAAGACACATAACCATGATTTCTCTTTGTAGAAGTGGGACATTTAGTTGATTGGACATTGAAACAATGCCTGGTTTCATTATTGTTGTCATCTTAGATAAAGAAATAAATTAAAATATTCTATGCATCTCAGTCAAATGGTGAATTAAGTTCCCTCAGATAACTAATAAATTGACCATGATTTCCTTCGATCTATCAATTGTCATCTTGTAATTTATGTGAAGCTTGGTGGCCAATTGCAGTTCAAGGAGCTGTTGAAGGAGAAATTTCTTCCTAAGGAAGCTAATGATTTGTTGTAAGGACCATCTCTACTCTGATGGTATGACACTGTTCTGTTCGTTTTTCCATTTCATGGTGATTGGTGACTCAATTTATACGAGCAGCATATCGTTCATCTTATTTTACCTATAGATTTGGTAACATCGGTTTAGAATTTGAGTCTCATAAGATGATTTCTTCGTCAATAGGTGGGTCTCAGCAGCTGCAAATGGTGGATTTGGTTGGATAGAGGCATTTCTTTTACTTGAAGTTCGTTCTTTCTGAATAAGATGCTATCATACGATCTCAGGCTACTACTTTCTCGGATGTCATTTTGGGTCACCTAATCTCAGGACTTCCATTTTTTGAAGAGTTGAATGTATCAGATTTGATATGTAATGCCAGTGAATACTGATTGCTTGCACATCAGTTTGGTCTCATTTTCATTCCACTTTTTCAGTTTTTGGATGGACGTAAGGTTCTCCTCCTTTAGTGGTCTTCATTCTCCATCGTTTAACAAAGGTTTAATTGTATCTTACTCATATCGACTCGTATGCTTGGGGATTTTGATAGCTTTTTGTTTAAGTATTTTGACTTATTACTGTCATCTAGCTGTAGTTATTGGATGGACATAAGGTTCTCCTCCTTTAGTGGTCTTCATTCTCCATCGTTTAACAAAGGTTTAATTGTATCTTACTCGTATTGACTCGTATGCTTGGGGATTTTGATAGCTTTTTGTTTAAGTATTTTGACTTATTACTGTCATCTAGTTGTAGTTATGCTGATGCCACCCACGTTATAACTCATACTAATTCTTTTTATTTATAATAGTTCATTTTATACATCAATTCTATCTGCATTCGATCATAGTTGTGCTCATGCCACTCTGGTGTTCTCATTTCATAAATTTTAATAAATTATATTGTGTATATTAAAGGGAAAAGGGTGCATCCTTTTGGGAAGGTGTCCCTTTGTACAAATGAGAACTATTCACAGCCCAATTTGCAAGACAATTGGCGACGTTGTCGGCTCTCTCCAGAGTATGATTAAAACACAATTGAGAATTTCCGACCTAGTTGAAAAATATGATCCACCGAATAAGCCTGTCTCCACAACCCCTCCCTACTTGAAAATTGAAAGCCCCAAAATGATAGTGTTAAGAGTTGTTCCAGTATTGGTCTACTTGAAATATTCTTTTTTTGAGAATTTGATGGCCTTGAAGTGAAGTGGCTTTAGCACCTCTCTTACTTTCTATTACATTTCTCTCCTTGTTCAGTATTTACATGTTGTTCTTGTTCTCTTTTTCTCATTTATATATGTAGTAAATACAATTTCCTTGATTAACAGATTTGGAGAGGTTCCCTGACATAGAAATTAATACAGAACCAAGCCATAGGCAGTTGTAAAACAAGTTCACTGGACTCTGGTCACCAATTGATTATTGGTAAATATAATAACAGATCTTGTACCATGAGCATGCTTCTAAAAGAAGAGTGCCATTCTAACACTTAATATGAATGATCTCATGTATTGTATTTTATTGCAAATGGAAAACAGCTATGTAATCTATCAAAGTTTGAGCTTGAAGTAGGTGTGATGCAAGGTGATACTCACTGAAAGAGCATGCATGATTTATGCTGCCATTGAGAAGGATCCTTGAAATTGGCAATGCTATACATGTTCTAAACAACATGCAGTAAATGGTAAGAAACAATCTGCCCCTAGGTTAGCTCATCAGTATTGCTGCAATTTGGGCTAGGTTCTGGTGATTCATGGTTGACTGTTTGTGCCTGAATGTTGCACAAACCTGGGTAGCTGTTGTACTTTTCACCATATTTTGTAACTCTTTGAGCAAGTGGTGAGCTGATCATCTGATATTTTGAATGATTGTTGTTCAGTTTGCATCTTGGAGAATGAGACTTCTGGGCAATTTTTTATTTATATATTTTTTTCTGAAACATTCGTGTTAGTACAGACTCCTGTTGTTGGATATATGGAAATTCATGATCCTGCTTAAATGATGCTCTGCACATATGTTTTACTGTTTTGGTTACATGATTTTCATCCAGCTATCAATGAAGTTAGAATATTTTTTGGAAGGGGAGGGTACTGGGTTAGGGTGGAGTTGAAGTTGTGGTCCATGGAAATGATGGTTTCATTTCCCAAAAAACCTCGTTCTTCCCTTGTTGAGGTGACATTTCAGTTTTCATCTGAACTAGAGTGTCTCATAGTCATGTTTATGCTTTTGATTCTCTGGACTCGTTTAGTTTCCCCCCTGGTTCTCCATTTTTTTTCCTGGATTTTATCTCAGGGATCTAAACTTTGAAGTGTTTACAGAAGTGACAAGATTAACATGCTGCACTTGTTTTTTCTCCCCGCATCCTTGCTTGTTTGGCATTCAATATTTATTTTAGACTTACCTACTGTGTGCTATTCAATTGGTGTCAGTCTATTTCCAGTATATGATGTAGTCTTAAATACTGCGACCTTTTTTTGGTTTTGACACATCATTTAATTCCCCCTCCCCCTTTAGAACGGGATGAGATTTTTTAAGCCACACACACACACACATCATTTATGTATGTATGTATGTATAATTCTTTAAAAAGAAAGTGGTATGCTTCTTGGTGACTCTTGTATAAATGAGATCTATATAAAAACAATGTCTTTTATTTTATTTTTTATCTAGGATATTGAAACAATGTCTGTAACTAGATTCCTTTTTTCCCTTATTATCCATCTTCTTGAACATTACTTGTAACTGTTTTAAACCTTCCTGCTAGTGTCACATTTAACACAGGTTCTTAGACTAATTACATTACTAATTTTAACAGGTTGAGGTCTTACTGTCTCTTGGCCGTTATGTGCTTTTATGTCTCTTTGGCGGTCTCATTTCTTTGGAGCTAATGCTTCATTTAAAAAAAAATGATAGGTGAAAGATTTAGTAAGAAACGAAAAGAAGTAGGGGAAACATCCCCAGAGGTGAAAAGAGGAAACAAAAAAAAAAACAAACAGAAAAGATGGGGAAAAAGGGAAGGAAGGAAACAAAAACCGTCACCAAAAAAAGCAAGGCCCAAGGGGTATGTGATGCATACATTAGAGACAGGTGGGATCCACACATGGCCTTGGTAGGTAGGGGTGGGCGCAGGCCGGGCCATAGTAGGCCCAGGCCCGGCCCTCAAATTATAGACTGGGCTCTGGCCAAGACTGGGCTCTGGCCAAGGCTTGGGCCCGTAGGGGAGGGCTCAGGCCGGGGTTTGGGCCCAGGCCTCGGGCCGGCCCATGAATTTTTAAAAAAATAATTTTAAGATGTAGGTTTGAACTCTAAACCTATCCAAGGTTTAAAATATCAATTTTGATGGATTATTTGCCATGAGGATTAATGGAAATTTCACTAGAATGCTTCGAAATATTATAAAAATTATGAAAATTTCAATGTGAACTGTTA
>JAOXJP010093077.1:0-14618 GCA_025762735.1 Platanus orientalis | reverse complement strand
TGGGTTCTCTCTAATAGACCCCATGTTTTTTTTTTTTTTTTTTTTTGTGTGGTTTCTAAGTTACAAATCCTTCTAAACTCTTCCGAACTAACAACGCAAATTATATTGTTTAATACTCTGTTTTAGCCATTACGGATATATCTAAAAGGTCTTTATGCTTGGGATGTTAAGCCCAATTAGAGCAACATCACTCCAATACCAATTGAAATTGCAAGGAATCGATATCCGAATGTGATCCTAGAGGGGGGTGAATAGAATCCAACCTAATTTTAAACTTGTTTTACTATTGGTCCAAATTTAATTCAACTTAGATTTTACTTAAGCTTGCTTATTGATTTAATCAAATATGCAGTAGAATAGTGTAGTCAATTAGCACATAAACATTTAAAAGCCTATTCTGCACAATGAATAAACATGGCACACAAAGAATGCTATCATAGGCCATAGGGTTCCATCATTCACTATAGTAAGCAATAGAAGAGTGGGAACACCGTTGATAGATTTCTCTTAATCACACAATTGGAATATGTAAATATACACAGAGATCACAAAACATTCGCACAATGAACACAAATTATTTATATTGGTTCGGCCACCCACCAGTGCCTACATCCACTCTTAAAGGCTCTTCCCCGAGCTAGTTTATTATATTAATAAATATTCTACTTTATTACAGAAAATTAACAAATTGAAATTCACTTATAAGTTTAGCGAGAATCCACTCACTTTGTAAGTACATAGCTAATGGCTCCTATGAGTGTGCTTCGTCCAATGACTCTGATGGATGATTTGAGAATCCGCACTTGGCTCCATTAAGTGCTAGTGAATCTGCCTTCAATGGTTCCAGTGAAGGCTATAGGTCCAGGTTGATTATGAAACTTCTTTAAGAGTGGTTTGCCTCTTTGTAGGCTGATTTAACTATGGTAAACAAATTGTTTAGAGAGTTAAGGCTTTTACCAATGTATTAGCTCTCCAAGATTACCCAAGGATGTAACTATGGATTCGTAAGTTTTATATACGACCTTTGCAATGGTTTTACAATAAGCAAAAGCTTGAAGGTTGTTTTTCAACTCATACAAGGATTTACAAATCTTTGGCACACAAAGGATGTGGTAATTCTTATGCAAACCATTGGGGGCTATTCCCTATTTATATAGTGAAAATCCTTGCTCAGCCTGTTATTGGATCGATCCAGAGGCGCAAAATTGGAAATTTCGCCAACAACAATTAATCCAATTAATCCAAATAGCTAGTTTTTTTTTATCGTTGGAATTGAATCGATCCAGGATCCAACAGGTGTTGTTGGGTTGATCTAGGAACCTTTTGGATCTTTCCAGGATCTTCAAGATCGATCCAAAATTCTCTGGATTGATCCAGAACTTTTTGGATCTGTCCAGGACCTTCTTGATGAATCTAGACTTTTTTAAATCTGTCTAGATTAGGTCCAATCTTACATGTTTATCAATTTTTGACTAATAAAGGTGTTATTAATAGAGGAAAAAAAAAGATAAGGGGACAAGACATCCACCTCAACAACCAAAGAAAGGACAAAAATAATTACTCTAGCCCAATATACTGGGCCCAATCACTAGTCAAAGCACTACCATCTATATCACCCTCCATACTTCGTCTAGCCCAAAAGAGGAGTAAGAGTTTGGCCTTCCTATAAACTTGAAAGGAAGGCTCAACGGAGTCCTTAAAGACTCGACAATTTCTTTCTTTCTACAAAGACCACCCCACTGCAACTGGCACCATACACCACAGTTTCTTCCCTCTAGAATTTAAGGTAGTAATCTTCCAGTTAAGGAGAAGATTAGAGACATTAGATGACATCACCCAAGACAAGCCAAAGTCTTGAAAAATAGTACACTAGACTTCCTCCGCAAAAGGACAATGAAGTAGAGTATGGGTCATTGACTCCCTGTGCTCATAACAAAGCAAGCAAATATTGGGCAGGTACATGCCCCTATGAGTCAGCATATCCAAGGTCAAGAGGTTTCCCCAAAGAAGCTGTCCACAAAAAAAAAAACTACACCTTCAAAGGAAACATGTGATTCCAAGGGAGGCCCAAATCTTGCGAGGATTCAATAAAGTTGTAGCATGATTTAATAGAGAATCTGCTATCTGAACTATGCTTCCAGAGCTATTTATCAGGCTGGTCCGCAAGAAGAACAATATTGGAGAGCAAATCAAACAACCTGAAATGAAAGGAAGCTTTCAATCAAATGCATTTCTTATAATTGGACACTATATTGTTTTATCAATAAGCTGCCCCATGCACTCCATAACCTTTGCCATGTGGTTTTCGGCCATTTGAAAGATGCCCAGAAAAATCATTTTCAGAGTGTTGTTTCCACACCAAATGTCATTCCAAAAAAACACTCTTATCTCCTTTCCCCATTTCATACACAAGATCCGAAAGATAAACCTCCAAATTCTGCAAAATACCCTTCTAAAGACTACTCCTGTATGTGCCTCTAATTTCATTCAGCCTCTACACATTGTTGATCCCATATTTATCAATCAACACTTGCTTCCATAACCCATCATCATCCGTCCCCAGCCGCCATAGCCACTTGGAGAGAAGAGCAATGTTCATATCATGAACTCTACGAAGACTTTAACCTCCTATGGATTTTGGAGAACAAACAGAATCTCAAGCATCAAGAGACAAGCCCGAGGAGCATTGCCCATTTTTCCACAAAAATTCCCGTTGAAGTTTTTCAATGGTTAACACTACCCGCTGAGGAATATTAAGTAATGACATGAAGTATATGGGGACACTAGCGAATGCAACTTTAATAGGAGTTAGTTGGCCTCCTTTAGAACCTGCTAGCCTTTTCTTAATCTTGTCAATCACCGGATTCCACACATCCACCCTTTTATAAGAAGCTCCTAAGGGTAAGCCAAGATAAGTAGCTAGAAGAGGCACCACCCTACAACCCAAATCCGTAGCAAGCATGCTTATATTCGAAACTTCACCAACTGCAATCAAAGCACTCTCATCAAAATTGAAATGGAGCATGATCACAGCTTCAAAACACCGGAAGATCAAGTATTTGATTTGCCAACGAGAATTAGAACACAAAACCAATGTGTCGTCCGCAAATTGAAGATGAGATACAACCACCCCATTTGGCTTCACCTGAAAACCCTTCTAACATTCCAACTTCAACCACCCTATTAAGCATACACCCCTACACCTCCACCACCAATAAAAACAGAAGGGGGGATAATGGATCCCCTTGCCTTAAACCCCTCGAACTGTTGAAATGGCCACAACGGTACCCATTAATCAAGACCAAAAAAAAAAAAAAAAGCCAAACCAAAGCATCTGCTCATCCAATATCTCAATTTCACCCCAAAACCATGACTCTAGAGAACATCAAGCTAAAAGCTCCAACTAACGTGATCATAGGCTTTTTCCATATCCACTTTACATAACACACTCAGGATTCCATTATGAAGCCTAGCATCAACACATTCATTAGCACACAAAGCCCCATCAAAGATAAACTGACCTTTTAAAAATGCTCCTTGGGCTTGAGAAACAATTGAGGGAAGAACCATTTTCAACCTAGCAGCCAAACATTTAGAGATTATTTTGTTTGTGTTGCCTAATAAACTTATCAGACGGAAGTCCCTCAACTCTTCTGCTCCCTCTCTCTTCGAAATGAGGGAAATATATGTTGCATTTCTCCCTTTATCCAGAAATTCCTTATGAAAAAAATCATCAAACACATGCATCAAATCTCCTTTAGTCACCTCCCAGCAATGTTTATAAAATTCTATAGGGAATTCATCTGGCTCGGGGGCTTTATCCCCTTGTAGCTCCCAAATGGCTGATTTCACCCTAGGGCTGAATCATATTCACACTTATCCAGCTTGCCATTTTATGGAAGAATGTAGTATTTTCATCCCCTTCTTTAAGCTTGTGAACCCTTGACCTTTACTTCCACATTATCTCTTCCATTTCAGTAGCCCTCCCAAACTCCTCCTTAGCAATCATTCAAAGAGACCTTTCCCCATCTAAAAGCTCTTTATCAGCCTCCTTTTCATCCAAATGCATAATGCAATCTAGCGCTCTTTGTTTCCTCTCCTTAATTCTACCAAATGATTCCTTATTCCAAATCCTCAATCTATCACGAACGTGCTTTAATTTCAACCTGAATATTTGCTCAGGAGGCCCATAAACAATCATCCCACCAACCTTTAATGATCTCCAAAAAGCCAAGATGTTTAAGCCACATGAGTTGAAATCGAAAGGGCCTAGGACCCGAAAAAGATTCACCTCCTCTAAGAAAAATGGGAATATGATCTAAAATTGGTCTTGGAAGGGCCATAGCTATAGTTGAAGCAAACATATCTTCCCAATTGACAGAGGTCAAAAAATCATCCAAGTTTCTTGTTGTGGACATCGGGGTTCGAGGGGGTTTCGATTCCCCTGCCAGCCCGTGATTTTCGGGCCCACTTTTCGGTGCGTGATGCTAGTGCGTGAAGGTTGCTAACCCTTTTAAAGGAGGGTTATGATTTTATAGGAGTTACCACGAACTCGAGGTTAACCGATAGAGTTGGACATCGGTTCTAATCTTTAAGGGAAGAGAAGAAGTCTAAACCCGAAGGTTTAGGGGTTTAATTCCTAATACTAGTCCATATTCCTGAGATAAAGGGTAAGTTGTTTAGTTGCATTTGAGGAAGGTGTTAGGCACCCCAAATACCCGTTTTTTTAGGGTGGCTTCTCTCATTCATATATGTTTTTAATTATGCTAAAGTCCATGCTTGTTAAATGTAAAGTTATTAGTCTAGACCACCCCCATAGTGTGATCATTGCAATTGCACCTGAAACATAGTCTCAAGCTGCCTACATACCTGATCTTGTGGTTTGGGTGTTCCTAAGGTTTTGTTGGAATCAAACTGCATGTAGTTTCAGGGGTTGTGCAAATCTCAGTAGTCAGGTATGTCTGACTGTGAGAGTGATTCAGGATAGATTCATTTTAGGTTGTTTGTATACTTACATAATACTCTGCACTATTGCAAAATGTGATCAAGTTAATGAAATGGGGGTCAGGATTATGTTATACCAATGTGCATGTATTTTAGATGTCAGTGTTGAGTTATAGCCAAGTCCTAGGGACATTGGGTTGCGAACCACAGTAACATGACCCTAAGAGAAGGCGGAGACCTAATAAGGTTGAGACAAGCTGAAAGGTACCGGATGCCGAGTTGTACAAAGGCTAATGTTTGTTTAAACTCCATGTGGTCTCAAAGGCATGCAAGGGTTAGGGATACTCACAGTGATTGGTCCTGTATATCACGCATTCTTAGTATTATTGCATCATCACTATACGCCCCAAATCTCTAAGTGTTTCCTATAAATTACACACTTGTTCTATGAAATGAAAGTAAAATAATATAATGAAGTGAACAAATATACATTTTTTTTATGCTTTATACGTAGCCAAGGAGACTATGAGAGGTTAGTACACAACGATATCAATCATTTGTATAAGAGAACTAAATAAACTCAAACCATACCACAAGCAATTTAGAAAAACAAGTTCTCAATATAATCAAATTGAATTTATTCTAAGTTGAACCAAAGAAATAAGGACATCTTCAAACTTAACAAATGAGATCAAATGCGTGGATTATTTTGAAAACCAAAAGCGAGGTTTGAACATAATGAAAAAGTGTTTACAACAAACGCAATATGATTTACTGTATTCACAAATATGACAAGACTAAGTAAATCTCAATTAATGAACGTGAATCTATTGCAAGCACCATTTAATTAATATATATATATATATAATCTTATGTCACAAGTAATAATTGACAATCTAGCCTAGGGTGAGTAAATGGCAAGAATCTTTAGTGGATTTGAATTAACTCGAGAGTTGATTTAGATATAAATAATAATAAATAACAATTCATTAAATGAAATCAGCAGTATCATAGTGAGTATTCTTGAGTAAAGCCATAGTGAACATGAATAAATTATGAATGACAATATGAAATGGTGTCTTAAACAAAGTTATCTAAATTAAGTACCTAATCAAGAAAGTAATGAACAAATGAGAAGACAGAGCAAACCTTGTTGAAACTTGATAGCATAGGTTTCCCTTTTCATATGGAAGGCCCAAAAACTCATCAGAGAACAGGTTTATGAGAAAATAAGGCATCACCACTACCATTCAGTAGTATTATTAACTAGAGCCAGGTGTTTAAGATGCAATGAGGGTTATATTCATGCATGGACAAGTATGACAACAAATATTATGGCAGCAAAGACAAGTATTTTCTTTGGTTTCTCAAGAAAAGAACATGCTCAAAGATATATTTTAGACTAAATAGATAAGTAGGACTGATCTGAATGAAGATAATAAAGAGTGATCAATTAACCAATAACAGAAATAATTTGTAGAGCACCTAAACTTAATTAATAGATGTGTATTTATTAAAGGGATTGGTTTGACTCAGGTTGGCCCAGTCTTGGATTGGCTTGGTTCAGATTGGTTGAGTTTGGACTCCCTTCAGCTTGGGCTTGCTCAAATCTAGTTGAGTCTGATTCAGGTCAATGTGGTTGACCCTATTCAGATTGGTCCCCATAAAGAAAACCAATATCCTATCTTCAAAGCGTCTGTATGCTGCCCACTATCAGTTAACTCACAGAGTTGGAGGATCTATAGAACAAGTAATAGAGTGGGTTCTAAATCCTTGCATGACATCCATTTGATTGGAAGTCCCATCCTTAGATGAGCTAAAGTCATTTTTGAACAACAAACCGTCAATAAACAAGAGTTAGAATAATGAGAATGACCATAAAGAAAAAGTGAAGCAACATTGGTAGCAGCTCAACTATATAAATAAAGCAAATAAAGAAGGTAATAATGAGATATCCAAAACTGTATGGAACAACTCTATAGCTAATAGGAAATCCTTAAGTTTTTGAGAACCTCAACCTTTGCAATTTACACAATAAAGATAAAGTATACATATATCACACACCATAATTTTGTTCAATTCCCCAGCCAGCAATCAGTATAATAAGAATATTTACCTCCTCCCAATAGTGTTTGCTCATATCACCATTTTGAGCATTGCAATCACCACATAGCATAAGTAAAAAAGAAAGAGTTGGGAGTTTTTGTGACGAACCGGGCTGTGATTTCTAGAATGATTTCAATATAGGCAGATGAGAACCCCTTTGTAGCACATGACACGTATTGTGAACTCCTCTTCTTTGGTCCACCTAATAGCAGGGCTGAGCATAAGGATGAGACTGAGTTTTTTTGGGGAAGATGAAGTGGGTTTGCTGCTGAGACAGGGGCCTTGGTGGGAGCTTGGAGCATAGAGAAGGAAGGGGGAAATGAAAGGGAGTTTGCAGGGAGAGGAAATGAGCAGTAAAGAGAGAGAAAGGCATTAGAAAGAGAAGGCGAGCTGTAGAGCAGAGAGAGAATCAGGGGGCACTGGTGCCAGAGCAGCAGCACCTCCCCTCCCTGCTTTCGTTCTGTGTGGATCTAGGCAAGAGAGAGAGAAATGGAGAGAGAGAGAGAGAAGAGGGAGAGGAGGTCGTTGGCACCGGAATGCCAATGTACAACCCTGCCCTGTTCTTCCTTTCCTTCCTACGCTCAGCACAGCCAAAAGAGAGGGTGATAGAGAGGGAGGGTAAGAGAGAGAGCTGGAGAGAGTGACGGAATGGGGATTCCAACACGAATGTCTATGCAACCCCCTCCCGCTTCCGCTTCTTCTTCTTCTTCTTTTTCTTTTCCTTTCTTTTTCCTTTTCTTCTCCCCCTTTCCTCTTTGCGCACCCACCGAGAGAGAGAGAGAGTGATAGATAGAGAGAGAAAGAGAGAGTGAGAGAGAACTGAGGAGAGGAGGTGTTGGCTGAGCACCTGTGCTAACCCCTTCCCCCTTTTCTTCTTCTTCTTCTTCTTCTTCTTCTCTTCCTCCCCCTTCCCTCTACCTCAGTCCCTCTTTCCACCGCCTCCTCTTTTATCCCCTTTTCTTATTTTATATATATTTTTATTTAATGCATTTTTTAGATTTTTTGGTTTAACCTTATCCGCAAGTTTGGGTGGCTTGTCCCTTAACTAAAGGGAGGAAGCCCCACATGCTGCCACATGACGGGACTCAAAAGGGTATTTTGGAACAATTTCACAACTTTGGCCTGTATCGGCTTTTTGGCCTACCAATCTCCGACGGAAACGAACTCATAGAGTTTTTTAAGGTTCTCGAACATTCTGAACACACTTGTGTAGTCAGAATTTGGTTCCGACATGCACCGGATATTGAATAATGACAACACGGTAATCCGGGGAATGTTCGGTTGCATTTTGGAGGGGCAAAATGGTCAAATATCAAATGGGTTATTTCATACAAAATTAACCCCAGATTATCTCAAAATGTTGGTTTAGTCAATTTGTTCATCCGGTACCTAGTCATGAAATTATATGCAAACCTACATTTCAAAGAATACTGTATTTCGGTTACAGTGAGGATTGAGAGTTAGTATGGTCTACCGGAAAATTCTGCAAAAGTCGGACTTTTGAGGGTTGAAGGATTTGGGATGTAGAGAAATTAGCTAGATGTCTTTTGGGTGCCAGGGGAAGCTCTGAAGGTTCACCGAGTGTCAAAACTCAATTGTGTGGGAGGAACGGAACTGCGAGAACATGGCTGGTAAAACCATAACTTATCAGTCAAGAATGCTTCACATGGGAAGGCTTACGAGGGCTAAGAAAATATGAAAATATTGTGGTTGGTTGTCTGGAAATTGGGTTATTGCACAATTATTGGTGAATCTCGAAAATGAATGGTTATCAGTACTCGATGTATTTTGAAGGAGTGAAGATGGTTCCGAAAACCGAAAAATTTGACTAGAATACAGATTTGCATGTAATTTGATATCCGCAATACCGTTGCGGATGGAATGTCCACGAGAAACTTTAAAGGCATGTACTAAACCTCCTAGAGTCCAGGCTTAGTCTCTGATTTTAGGATTTGTTGGTGGCTTTTGAGGTTTCAATCATATTCAAGTTGTTTATGATGTGGATCTGTGTAAAGGTAAGGGTAAATCCTAAACTTCCTAAACCAAAGCTGCCTAAGGTTTGATCCTAAACACTATTTTGGAGAGCATATGAGATTTGCTTGAGGGTTCGAGTCAAAATTTGGGTGTTGACACTTCTTGTTGTCTCAACTTGAAAATTTGACCCCATGAACTAATTTAGTTTCTTGAAGAATAATCACATCTGCTCTGTGAGAATTGCAAACATTCCGCACCATCCACCTCGTCTTTAATCCCTAAGCCCTGAACATTCGAAGAAATGACTTCAATCTTCCATTTAAAACCTCCTCTAGACCCCCGATTTCCTTTCAGCCGATCTATCAATCAACGTTTCCCCTTTCTCATACAATATTGAACATTGAAGATTTTTTAATTCACATGGAATTCGGTTGCCCCTAATTTGCTTCACTCTTTGTTTTTCAAGGCCTTTTGTTGATGTTTTTCAAGGGAAGTAAAGAAAGCCAGGGATTCCTCCATTCCTTCAAAAGAAAGACCCATCACAGTGCTCACTTCTTTCATCCGTTCAAGCACCCAGGTAGAAACTTTGGATAAAGGCGAAAGTGGATTGTCTACTACTGTTATTGTCCAATACTCATCCCTATCATATCCCAATTTCACATTTTCTTCAATAGATCGTGAAAATTTGGGACTGATCCAATCTGACCTTCCACACTCACCCTCATTACCTTCCCTTCTGTAACTCTCTGGTTATGAGAATAAGACTTCCCATTCTCTTGCACTGCCCCATCCTCCACCAAACCAATCGAAGATCCCAACGAAAGCTGCTCAAAGGTGCTGATTGCGGGCTCAAACCAATAGCCAAACTTCCCAAGCTGTGATCCATTTTCCCACTAGCAGTAGCCTCACTACCTGAAAACCAAATCTCACCCTATTCGAAATTTGGCATAACAAAAATAGAAGGGGATTTGCGGAAGTAAGGGTCAAGCGAGCCTTTGAGAAATCGAGAAGACCATTCCATCCATAGTGCACGTCGCACAGATTCGATGTCATTGGTTCCCTTATCCAAGCTTATCAGCGGAGCCTTCAACTCAATCCCCTTCTGAGCTTCCATTGTGAGAACTCTGGTAACCATTGGAATACTGCCCGAAACATCAATATCAGGGAACGACACCGTTGGAACCTCAAGCATCTCACGAACAGGAGTTTGCTTCCCAAGCGATTCATTCCTACAGGTTGGAGACTCGTCGCAAGTTCCATGGTCGCTAGCCCTGTGATTGCCGCAATTAATGAACTGAGGTTCTCCTCAATCAGATAAAGCTTCACACTTTCATAGGTGGAAGAAACCTTTTTTGCATCTTCAACCGAACCAAATTCAATATTGACAGTTTTCTTTATATCCCACCTGGGACCAGAATTATCGTCTGTTGTTTCTGGATGGTCCTCAACACCCCGTACTGAAAATTCTCCTGATGATTCACCAAACTTCGAAAATGCTCCTCTTTCGGAATCCATTTGTAATTGGACCAAACTGCCCTTAAAGAATTCACAAGTGGCCTCTTAAGACACCATTGTCCTTTCCACCATGAGATACCATTTTTAGCCCTCTTTGGGGCTCAAATTTAGAATCAGTAATCCCCATTGGTTGTACAGTTGACCCCAACAATGAATGAGCATGCCGTCTCATCCTATCCACTCTAGAGCCTATCTTTTCCTGCCATCTGTTCCAATCAGTTGCATTCTCTGTCCCATTGTTCCGTACCTAATTCAAATTTGAATTCGACCCATTTTCTGATTGGCAATAATTGCAAATAGTCAGATTTTTCCCATTCCTACCTTTCATTTTCTGGTTGTACTCCTCCGTATTGGGCCTCCCGGTTCTCCTACTGCTCCCTTGAGGTCCCCAGAGAAGAAACTCCCGTCAGCGATATCTTAGCCACTGGAATTGCATTCATAATCAGAATTTCCACCAAAAACCGTAAACCACGATCTTCCACCAGCACCTCCTGTGGAATCTTGCCTGAAGATCCTTGTCTTGACTTTTATCCGAAGATTTTGAAAAACCTCCTTATCCTCCAAAGAGCAGTTAACACCCATATATCCTCCACAAAAATCTCCAATTAGTTTCAGCATCCTCATCGTCCATAAATGGGCCGGCAGGCCTCTCAGGGCAATCCACCTGAAATCCTCAACATAGGAATCACCAAGGCCCACTACCCATGGTTGCCAAAGCTGGAAGACCAACTCACCAGGAACTATAAGTGCAGAACCATCGGCAACTAACATATCCACCTCCACACTGGTGTCCGTAAGCCAATCCTGAGTCCTGACCAGGGTCCCAAAGAATAAATCATTGGTTTCTTCCATTTGTTTAAAAAAATAGCCATCAATCGTTCAGCCTCCTCCCAGGTAATGTTCCCTCCCATTCTAGTAATGATCACAGCCTTGTTCCACTTTTTTTGGAACCCATCCTAGTCTTCATACATGGTTTTATGCCCCTGTTTACTCCAGCCCTGATGACCTCACCAGAGAAAAGAGGGTTCCGAAGATAATACAACACCCAGTCTCGATACCTGTGACTGCCACTCATAACTCCCCCAAACAACATTCTTCCCCTTCTCCAGTATAGACTTAGTAGTCTTGACTGCAAGGTTTTGAAGGCTTCCATTAAGTTATGCCAGCCATAACTATCAGATCCCTCTGGCACCACCACAAATCGTTCTGTTCTTTCTTTACCAATTACCGAGATATGCACAAATCTTCCCCCATTTGTTCTCCTTCCACATCAGAAAAAACACCCTGTCCTCGTGCTGATTTTTTCTCACCACCTGATGCAATTTCTCCTTAACGAGTGCTTCCTGAAGCCCTTCTATAACCGTTTCTACCAACGGATAATCGATCAGCACGAAGGAAGCAAAGCCAGCCCTTCTCTCGGTCAGTGTAATGACATCCTTTCCCTGATAAGAAACATCTTCTACATCGAAGCTAAGCTTCCACGACTACAGTTCTACTCCTCCCTTTCAGCACCATCTTCTCCCCACCCAATGCGATTTCTCCATCCCTGAACTCATGTCTCTGTTCTGTCCTCAATCAACTGAAGAGAGATGAGGTTGATCCAATTGCTAGCAAGCCACAGACCAATCTTGTGTCAGTACTTTACCTTCTAAGTTAATTGGTGGTCTTCTATAACCATCCTATGGCATTTGGTTTGGTCTCACACCCAATACCACTCACCAACCCCATTTTGTTTTGTTTTACCTTTGTGTGGCTTTGGCTTTGGAACTTGAGACTTCTTTTGCACGTTTAACTTGCAACTTCTAGTCTCTCCACTTGTGGTCCTTCTTCATCCGACTTCTAGTGATATGGTCTTATGAATCTTTTTCGGATTTTGTGATGTAATACAATGGGGAAGATACCAAGAATTGATGTAAAACAATTTCCCAAAGCCTCATATAATTTAAAATAAAGGCTGTGGAAGCAAAACAAATCAAAAATTGAAATTTTGAACAAGTAGCCACAAAAATTATAAAATCAGAAAATGTAATGCTAAAAAATCAATTAAAAGAAGTTAGGGCAGAAAAGGAGAATAAAAAAAAGAGAGAGAACCAAAAAGGGTATTTCTGTAATTTTAGGTAGAAAATTTTAAAATTACCAAAATGCCCTTCTAACACATCAGAAAATTCTGAAATTTTTATAGTGGATTCTGACATTTACATAGGTTCTACAGTCCAAATTTCATAGAATTTTGATAAGTTTTGATAGGCTAAATCATGAAAGTTCAAAAACTAGAAGGTTCTTTAATGGAGGTTTTCAGCACTTGCACATAAAATATGAGAAACGAAGAAGAAGAATAATGATAGAAAGAATAAGCAGAGAGTAGTATAGAAAGAAAGAGAATGTTAAGAAGAAAAGATAAGAAAAAGGATGAGAGAAAGAGAGAGATAAGAGAGATACTTGGGAGGGTAAGGGGAACTCATGTATTCACCTGGGGTGTTATAACAATATAACCTAGTGGAGAGTGGAGAGGGGAGCCATGAGATGGCATCACCCTATGGAGAAGGAGAAGGCCCACGGCCACTTGGAAGACAACCCAATCACAAAACAATTTTTTTTAATCAAACTTCATTATTTTAATTCATGGGGATTGAGGAGGGGTGCCTTTAAATGGGCTTACATCCTGAAGAATTTAGAGCTTTCTAAAAAAATAAAACTTGCCAAAAATACAAACTTGATTTCTAAGAAATACTAAAATCAAAACTTGCTAAAAACATGAATTTCTAAAATCCTAAACTTACTAAAATACACAACTTATGGCACAAATTTTTCTAAATCTAAAAATCCAAAATTTCTAAATCCTAAAGTTGCCAAAAACATGGGGATACCTAAGCTGTCAACCAGCCATAGTAATGGGTTCCACACTTTGATTTATTAATCCAAAATACTATTCATGTGTCATTCATTGATACTTCTTTAGTAATTTGGTCATAACTTTCCCAAATCACCTCGGATTTGCTTAATTTTGGTCTCGTTAGGAAGGTAACTAAATAGCCTATCTAATGACACCAAAATCAAGCCAAAAAGGCAAGTTTTGACCCTCGAAAACTTGGGCTAAAGGTAAGTGACGTGATTACTCTTTAAAAAAAATCCTAATAAAACTTTGGTACTATTGGCCTTATTACATAGACACATAAAATAAATGTTCCCTCCTATAAAACCCTTTCTAAACCCACATAATATTCTTGCTTGAATCTAGCTCTGTTGTGGGGCGGCACATACATAAGTCTTGCTTGATTGTCTGCATCACTTTGTCATGGACTTACATGACTCAGTGGAAATTACAACTTTTACATACATGTAAAACATAGAATGACCACTACATACATCATGTATTTTCACATTTTGGAATAGAATTGACAATTATACATTTTATATTAACAAGTTGAAGGTGTTAAAAAGATAAAGGGGGAGGCCAAAGAATGACTTAGGTTGAAGTGTTGAGGTAAGACATGAGTGCATTCAATTTAATGGAAGATATGGCACTAGATAGAATGGAATGGAAGAAGCCAACCACAAGTAGGTGGGATAAGGTTTTTGTTGAGTTGTATTCCCTACTAATCTAAACCTGATTTCATTTTCCAAATACCTTTCTAAGGCCAATCACAATTGTGATATTTTTGTCTTATACAGATCATCACTTAAAGAAAAAGGATTTTTTGCAAATATACTAATTCTAGTTCAGGCGAAGTGTTCTCTATTGGGGTGTGAAATTGGTCTAAAATAGAATATATGGGATGGTGGACAAAGAGTTATGTGGACAGATTGTAAAGTAGAAGCACTCTCTCATTCAGGCATGTAGAAGTGATTTGATATTTGATTATTTGAAAAAGGAACAGTTGGATAGTTGAAGGAGGAACCATTAAATTGGAAGGCTGTGGCGACAATGTATTTGCATTAAAGTAGAAAAACCTTGCAAACTATGAAATAGGCACTTGTCAACCAATCTAGAAAACTTTTGGGGCAAGGTTCAAAATGTCGGTGTCGGTGGAAATATCGGTCAAGCCAAAATAAGACATATATCGGAAATGTCGGAAATA
>JAOXJP010093066.1:0-14618 GCA_025762735.1 Platanus orientalis | reverse complement strand
GGATTGTAGGCAACCCACCTCTCATAGATTATTTGGAATATGAGAAACTACCATAAGATCTCAAGCATAAGACTGAAATACGGGTATCATGCACCCCGGTTCTTATACTACAACAATCGACTTTATCGTTACTCCTTCGATGTCTTGGGGATGATGAAATCCAAGAAGCTCTTGAGGAAGCACACTTGAGAGTATGTGAGGCTCATCAATCTACACCAAAACTCCATAATCAACTAAAAAAATGAGATTCTATTGGCCAACAATGGTGAAAGATTCGATGGAGTATGCAAAAAGGTGTCAAGTATGTCAATTTCATAGAAACTTCATTCGCCAACCACCTGAACCATTACACCCTACGGTTGCATCATGGCCATTTGATGGATGGGGACTCAATGTGGTTGGTTCACTTCCTAAGTCATCTAACCAGCATCTTTACATCTTGGCAGGAACAAATTATTTCTCAAAGTGGACTGAAGTTGTTCCCCTCAAGGTGGTAAAGAAAGAGACTGTGGTTCAGTTGATTAAAAACCATATCGTCTATCGATATGGGATTCCTCGTTACATCATCACAGATAATGGGAAGTCGTTTAAGAACAACTTGATGTACCAATTCTGTGAGAGGTTTGACATCAAACAATGAACCTCAACTATGTACAATGCCCCTGCTAGTGGACTTGTAGAAGCCTTTAACAAAACTCTGTGTAAGTTGGTAGAAAAAGTTGTCTCAAAATCCAAAAAAGATTGGCATGAACGGATTGGCGAAGCGTTATGGGCATATCGTACTTCATATCAAACTCACTTAGTCTACACCATACTCCCTAGTTTATGGAGTAGAGGCGGTCCTTCCATTGGAACTTTAGATTCCATCACTTCGAGTTGCTATCCAAGAAGGACTGACTAACGAAAAGAATGCAAAACTCCATTTAGCATAACTTGAAGCATTTGACAAAAGGATATTCACAACAAAGACTAGAGTGTTACTAGGTACGCCTCTCTTACACCTTCAACAAGAAGGTTCAACCTTAATCTTTCCAAGTAGATGACTTGGTGTTTGCAATTCAACGACCTCTCATCATATCTCATCGCTCTAGAAAGAAGTTTGATCCAAAATGTGATGAGTCTCATGTAGTGAGAGAAGTTTACTCCAATGAAGCCTATCTACTTGTCAGACAAGAAGGGATTCGTCTTGGTCATATCAATGGAAGGTATCTCAAAATATATTATCCCTAGAAAAAAAATCATTGTAATACTCCTGGCCCACAAGTGGAGCCTATCTACTTGCCAGACCAGAAGGGATTCGTCTTGGTCATATCAATGGAAGGTATCTCAAAATATATTATTCCTAGAAAAAAATCATTGTAATACTCCTGGCCCGCAAGAGTATAAACCATGCACGGCTCAAAAACAAAAACAAAAACAAAATCATTGTACTACTCTTGGCCCGCAAGAGTATAAACTATGTACAGCTCAAAAACAAAACAAAAAAATCTACTGTACTACTCCTGGCCCACAAGAGTATAAACTATGTACAGGTCTCAAAAAAAAATCCATTGTACTACTCCTGACCCACAAGAGTATAAACTGTATACGACTCTAAAAAAAAATTCCATTGTAATACTCCTAGCTTGCAACAGTATAAATTATGAACGACCCAATAAAATTAAATTCAACCATTGCTCGTTAGACGCAAAGCCTAAAAGTGCAGTCTGGGCAAAAGGTAGAGCACATTTGTTTGCTTGAACTACATTATGGCTTGATCCCAATCTGGGTACGTAGGTAGCCTGTAAATTTACTGCAAGTTCAGCCATAATCAATAATAATTCAATGTATTGCTTCATCAATAAAATAAAAGTTTACAAGAATTATAATGAAATTTGTGTTAAACAAAAATGGGAAGGAAAGAAAGAAACTAAGAAGAAGTATTATAATACATCGATGGAAGGTTGTGAGCATCTGCCGCTAGAATCTCCTTCAATAGATCACAAGCCTTCATTTCCACCGGGTCTGTTATGGGTATTTGCTTAAGCTCGAGTTGTTTCTCCTTCACTAAAATGAGGGCCTCGCTAAACTCTTTGCACTTTTTCTCTAGCATCTCAATTTTCTCATCAATCTTGGTCGCACTTGTCTGATTTGTTGAAGCTTGACTAAAATTTATTCCTCTTCCTTTAAGGAGATTGCTTTTTTCACTTTTTGCATGAGCTAGTTTATCATCCGCGGCAGTGATGGTACACCTATGAAACGTTTCTTCATTGACCAAGGTGGATATTTGTTGATCCTTCTCTTGAGATGATCAAGCTTTGTCAACTTTCTCTTTACGAGCAAGGTACTCATCAACACGAACCAAGTAATGTTCCACAACAATGACAAAAGGGGAAGAATCGATGTTCCAAAGATCTCAACATGACTTACAAAAGGAATGAATGTTTGTAGCTTGTCATCGCTGCATTTTGGAAAAATCTCTCCTAAGCATCGAATCAACCATCTCCTTGAAGAAGTTCTTTAGAGCTTCTTGGTGCAATTGTTGCGCTAACATGACCAAATGATCTTTATCTATAGCAGAGCATTGAGATGATGAAGAAAAGACAAGGCCTATTTCTCCACTAGAATTTGCTATTTGTGGAGGACTTCGTCGATGTGACAATTGTTCAGGAGGAGGCATGGGCAAGGGAAGAAATTGATTATCATTCTTTAGTCGTTCCAAGATATTAGAGTGGTTATCAACTAGTAGTGAAGAAACTTCTCCATCATGGTCTTCCACAACCTCTATAAAAGCTCTGTGGTCAGGTGGAATGAGGTCCCAACACCATTCAAACTGAATCCACCACAATTTTAAGGGAGAGAAAGGTTTCCCATGCCATCATGTACCCTTACTTCATCAGCCATTTTCTTTAGCAAATCTACATTATCATTTGGCCCAAGGGAAACGCATGGAAAGGGCTTCAAAATTCCTAAAGGAGGAATTGGAGGGAAACCTACAAAGTGAAAAGAATTATGGGTGCTGATAATTGACATAAAGGATGTACCAGTGACAATAGAACAGACAAAAGTATTAGTGCATCTCACCATTTATGTGAGTTTGGGAGGAGGTAAGCGTTTGATCTTCTCCCAAATGTACCATGGGAGTACTAGATACTGAAGCCTCTTTTAAAGAACAATTTTCAAGGGCTTGAGTAGGCTCAATGCTCACACTTCTAGAATCATCATGAAAGCAAATATAAGCCTTTTCAAGAGCTAATGCTTGTTTCCAAGCCCTTTCTACTGCTTGTTGTGTCTTGGTAAAAGTGGGTGACCCTGAATCAATGGCAATACTATGCGGTTTGCTCAGCTTAACTTTTATGGACCTTCAACGTTCTATTCCTTCTGAAAGGTCGTCTATAGTACCCTTAAATTGATCTCGCTTTTGGGAGGGTGGCTGCATTGCACGGTGATTCTCGCGATCAGCACGACCCAATGCTGCATCATACATAAAGTCCGAATGCTCGCTAGAAAAAAGTGTAGCAATGAAAATATCATCCAGCATAGGTGCTATAGTTTGAAGCCACCAAGTTTTGTAGCTCCTATCTTGTTGGTGAAGTATGCCCTTAATAAATGGTGGAATATAAAAAGTAGCTCTAGTTCACACCTAAGTGAGAGATAACCACAAGCTATAAATATGTTCAACATTAATCCACCCTAAAATAAGTTTCGAGGTACTGGGTATTCTCTAACGAAAGCCCCGTTGTCAAGAAGATCAATGAGGACTATACAACTAAGTCTCAGGTTACACCACAATGAAACATCACAAATCTAGGATAACAACTAATCATAAACTCCTGACTCACCAAAGAGCATTTCTCATCATCAATACAATGCTTATTACTTGCCCTATAAGGGTGTAATGGTTCTGGTTGCCAATTGAAGTCACGTGACCTCATACCACCACGGATCATATCCCGGGCTCCTTTAGCTTCATCTTCAAAAAACAAGTAAGCATTGAGAATTCCATGTGAACACAAGATAAGTGGAGGTCCACACTCTTCATCCAAAGTAGCAGATATTCCTCGAGGAAAGTATAATCCAACCCAGGCGTATAGATAGTGTAGAGAACAATAAGAGGTTGAAAGGCCAAGTTCTCTTGGAACTCATAAATCATAATATGTACTCGAAAGACCCCGATAACTTGCTAAGATGGGATGAACCAAGTTATAAATCACCCCATGTGCTAGCAACGAGGCAACCTTGAAAGTACCTGGGCGGATCACATATTCTCCAAAAGGGGTAATACAAAGCGACACAACCAAAGCAATAGATAAGCAGCCACCCGTGCCTCATTTTCAATTCTAGGATTTACGGGAAAAGTTAGCCGAACAAATGGATCCTCTTTCTCTTTCCATGAGCTAATTACACGTCATCTGGGAGGATTATAAGGCCTATGCAACTTTGTTTTACCATGGCGTTCACCATGTCTGTCGAAATAAATTCTTTTAATAATATCGTTGTACCATGTAGTTGCACGATTGGTGTCATGCAGTGTCAACATACTAGAAATCAAGCCAATCATCATGCTTGATTCTGTCGCTTCCTTTGTCCATGGCAATCAAGGCATACGCCTTGAACAAATATTAGCAAGACTCAGGCAATCCCTTAACACCATCTTTTCCCATCAGTTCGTTAAGGCTTATAATTACTTCATAATACTCCCCAATTATTGGAAGCCTCGTAATACATCGCATGGCTCAAAGAGAAATACCTATTTTTTCACAACTAGTCATGAAGGTATTGGTCTTAGGGCACCACGCTTCCCATAATGCACGATAGATATTCACAGGTCGTCTATAATCATAACTAGCTGTAAGGACAGCTCTACCAAGTTCATTTGTCACATCTAATATAATGAGTTTGGAATGTACTTCCAAAGTTCAGTCCCAAAAACCACTCAAGTATTGGATATCTCCTCTTGAATTGATTGTAGGACCCCATTGTGTCAGCCATTCATGTATCTTTTGGGCAATTAGTGGTTTGGGATTATTCAGAGAAGGATCATGATGAGAAACATGGCATAAAGAAGGTTGTCGATCCTTATCAACTATATCACCCGGCTTCATTTTAACCAAAGATGGGTACTTGCTAATAATGTTCATGTCCAAAGATTGTTCACGCTCTAAATTCTGTTTTCCAAAGGGAACTGTCATTGGTTTGTCCACTATGAATCTCAACTCTCTACATGCGTCACGCGTCCTAGCATAATGAGACCGCACTATAACACCAGGAAAGCAGATCAAGTGCCCTTGTTGTTCTGGATCTTCAGATTCTACAATCCATCCTTCTTGAGGCAAAGTTTTCTTAGCATAAGATATATCTAAATCCAAGTGTAAACTGCAGTTGTTGCTGGTAAGAGTGGTGGTCATTCTATAATGAAACTTGTTTGCATGATATGGCAAAGAAGCTTCAAAACAAATAATAGTGATAATAAAACAATATATATATATATATATATATATATAATAAATAGCTTACCTCACCACAGATATTCAAGCAGCAATAGTGCTTCTCATCGACTGTATTTAAGTCTAGAGGTTAAAGTGAGGAAAGAAGATAACTTCACCTTGGTAGAGATCCTCTAGATTATTGTCGTTTCTGGATGCCACATAGAGGTCAAAGTGAGGGGAGAAAACAAAGTTTCACCTCGTAAGAGATCCTCTACAACTAGTGCCGTTCTTAGATGCCACACGCAGCAGTAGTGCTTCTCATCAACTGTATCCAAGTCCTAGAGGTCAAAGTGAGGAAAGAAGAAAAAGATTTGCCTTGGCAAAGATCCTCTAAGACTATTGCCGCTCATGGATGCCATGTAGAGGTCAAAGTGAGGGGAGAAGACAAAGCTTCACCTCAGTACAGATCCTCTACGACTAGTGCCACTCCTGGATGACACGAGTACCAGTAGCGCTCCTCACCAACTGTATCCAAATTCTAGAGGTCAAAGTGAGGAGAGAAGACAAAGCTTCGCCTCAGCAGAGACTCTTTGACAACTATTGTTGCTCTTGGATGCCACACGTACCAGTAGTGCTCCTCGCCAATTGTATCCAAGTCTTAGAGGTCAAAGTGAAGAGAGAAGACAAAGCTTCGCCTCGGCCGAGACTCTTTGATGATTGTTGTTGCTCCTAGATGTCACGCATACAAGCAGTAGTATTCCTTGTCAAGCATCTCTACGTCCTAGAGGTCGAGAGAAAACAGAACCTTAGTACGGTGTGAAATGAGAAAAGCTAGCTTCAACATATCTCATATGGTACTTCTAAAATGGGAAAGTCATATCTGTGTTGTACCTGGAGTTTGAAAAAATAAGTCAAGGTAGTTGCTTTTATAGATGACCCGAGCACTGAAAGCCTTGTCACCTATATCGCAAGAGATGTAGGGAGTGTCAACCACATGTATTAAGTTACAACAAAGTGAAAGCTGGAATGAGATGAAGTTATGATGACTTAACAAGTTGAAATTATTCATGGGGTCATAATAATGGTTAAACAAAGCGCATTCTGTTATTTCAAATATTCAGCTAATCAACACCATGCATGTGTTACAGAAGTTAGGACTACATTGCAGTTGAATTCGACAGGCTCGTTATTGTTTTCCTCATTAAAACAAGAAAAACTTGTTGGAATAGCAAGTGCTAAAACTAATACAAACTTTCCTTGTTTAAGGACAATCTATAGGATAACTATCGTTCTGACAAAGAAAGGTCTTGGACTGCATGTATCCATGTTAACCTTTAATTATCAGATGACGGTTTAAAACAATCATAGGAACAGGCGAACAGTCCTCAATCCCAAAAAAGCAGTGTTGTAATTCTAGTGGGAAGATCTCCCAACCCTCGTTAAGCATGGTGCATGGAAAGTCTTTTGGGTCTCTCACTATAGGTGGCAAGGAACTAGTATCCAACAATCCTCATTGTGGTTCAAAGACATCAAGTTATCAATTGGATGTGCGAAGTTTTATTAGTCTCGGCAGCCAAGAGTGAAGCACAGATCTGGCCCTTGGTTTAAAGTATTTGTTTCCAAGTCTAGGGAATACTGGTTGCAGCTAAGGACTTAAAACCCAAGTCTGCATGTTAGTTCTATTCTTTGTTGGTGTTCATGAATGGAAAAGGCACCTATTGTTGCTGCGGTGAGTTTCATACACAATGTATCGAGTTGGTAATGCAGTCGCTTTTTCTTGATTAAGGGCAATTGCATCAAACCTCTACCAGATTTTCTAAGTCATCAATATTCAACTTGCCACAAAATCTGATCAAGAGAGTTTCAAGAAAGCCACATATAGCACCACTTGATTGATTCCATCTGTATTAGGTCATTGATGGAAGCCTAGCATAGACATTCTGATTAGTTGAGAAATTGCCAAATAGTAGGAAGATGAGTTGGTGGTTTTGGTTAGTCATGAAAGAGACTTGATGATATGGTTTGTTGTGCTGAAAATCCTCCACAGACCATATAATTTGGGAGTAGAAGCTGGGAACATCAGTCATGATATATCGTGCAGACTTTTCTGTGTATGAGCATATCAATTGACTTTTGCTCCGTGAGGAAAAAAATAAGGGCGTGCAAAGATTTACATTTCTGCCTAAGTAACAGACGCAATCAAACCTAGTGAAAGGTTTCATAAGTCAAAAAAAAAAGAGAGAAAGGGAGAGCTGAGAATAACATACCTTCTCCATGTTGTCGTCCCTCGATGAAACAGCTCCTTCTTCTGTCACACTGTTCTTCTCTTCAAAGTTCAAACTCCTTCACTTAATTATAGAAACCTTTTGACTCTTATCTTGGAGACCCACTTCTTTCCTTATTTGAGTCGGACTCATTCTCTCATACAACCGACTTCTTTCCCTATTTCAATCAAACTCTATGTCTATCCTGATCAGCGCGCTTTCTCTTGGTCCCCCGTGTCATTTGTACCCTCTCTCTCTCAACTGATTGGCATGTTTCTTAATCTGTTGATAACAGGCCCACCAACATGAGAGATTCAAAGTCATTAATGTTGACACGTGAAGGTTCCAAACGCTATCCTAATAATCTTAGGAGGTGGTAGCAATTCAAACAAGATTAGGATCACTTCACTTCCTATGAAAGGAGTCTCCAATTGGTATCTAAACAACATAAGATGATGGCACGTGGTAATCAAAAGGCTGCATTGCTAGTACAACAACGTATTCTCTGTCAAGAAAATTTCCTGAAGGTATGGGTGGGAGGGTAATAGGACAAGAGTTTCAAATAAATGGCGTTTAAGGTAGCAGGTAACCATATCACCATGTTGTTGATATAGCAAAAGGAGCTTCTTTTCAGAATTAAAGTGTAAGAGGGCACTTGTCATCTTGATCATCAACCCTTGAAACTATTCCGAAAAAAGTTCCGAGTGGCAAGTGAAATCATAATTGCTATCATATGTATGGTAGACTACAAATTATCACAAAGATCAAAGATGTGCCGCCATATCATCCATGCTAACGTCGCCACATCCTTGAGGGGGCATCTGTAGGCACTTAAAATTTGTGTAAATTACAAATAAGTGCCTACACCCATGCAAAGTTCCTACACCCATTCAAATTACAGTAAATGTTTAAAGATTACAAATGGACTTAAAACCCACGTGAATAACTCACTACAATATAAATCCAGGTTCATAAACAATAACCCATGGCTTGCAAATTCAAGTGCTCCAAGCCAATTATTAGGCCCACAACCTAAGAAATATAATTGGGTCTATCCAATCTCTTCTCAAAAGAAGAGATAAAGATCAGGAAATATATGAATCTTATTTTTAAAGGTTGGTTGCACATGTGACAACTTTATAATCAAAGAGAAATCTTGGAGCTTTATCCAATATTTTATTAAAACAAGAGATAGAGATCAAAAGAGATAAAATCATCTCAGATGATGACAAGTGGCACAAAGCTTCCCATCAATCAAGATTTTTAGAGTCTATAAATACCCAAAACTTGAACTTGAAAGAGATCCACAAACTCTCAAAAGCTCTCCACTAAAGTTCTTTCTCCAAGAAGTCTCTCAAGAGTGAAGATTAAAGTGAAGAAAAGTTGCACTAACATTCAAAGTACTTGGAATTCAATTCTTCAAATGAGATCAAGCCACACAAAGGCCCTTCTAGAAGAAAAATCCCTTTCACAACTGAGAAAGGGCAAAGCACGGAGTGAAGGAAAAAAGTCACATCAACCTAATTGAAGCAAAGAAACACACCATCAAGCCCTCGCCCTCAACGTTGATAGTCAATCAGAGGTCACACTCGCTTAAAGGGTGTACTTCAAGAAAGTTGTACCCTTTAAATCATTATTCATATTTGTAATTTTTCCTTACATTTTGTGTTTATTTCATACACAAAATTTATGTCGACAAGTCCTTCACTTTTGAGACATCCTTTCTCTTTGGTATCAGAGTAATAAAAGTAGCACTTAGGCTTCTGCACCATTGGTTCTTTGAGTGGAATGCTTTGAAGACCTCCATAACCTCCTTTCCCACCACATCACAACATGTCTTCAGGAATCAAGCAGGAAACTCATCCGGCCTCGGGGTTTTATCATCTTTCATGCTATCAAGAGAGGCTAACATTTCCTCCACCAAGAAAGGTATTTAAAGCCCAAACCTTTGCACTCCAACCCCTTCAGAATAGGATAATTAGGTAAAGGGTCATGGTACAATGCTACATAGAAGTGCTTAATACTGTAATGAATCCTTTCCTGATTGTAAACCTAATGCCCTTGCACCTTGAGTCTACTGATCTAGTTAATAGATCTCCTTTAGCTTGTAGTTTTATGGAAGAACTTTGTATTTCTATCCCCCTCCTTGAGCCATGTCGCCATCGATTTTTGCCACCAAGAAATTTCCTCCATTTTCAATAGATGATTATAATCCTTTTCTGCCATATTTATTTCCCCCTTCTCCACCTCCTCTAACCCAACAATCATTTCTTTACAATCTAGAGTCTCCATCTTGGCAAGACATGATAGTTTTCTTTTCTCTAATCCCCAAAACTCCTCCTCCTTCCATCTTACAATACGGTCTTTTAACAACTTCAAATTTTAACCAAATCTAAAACTAGCCGTACCTTCCACCATAAATCCCTCTCACCACTTCTTAACTAACTCCTTAAAACCCAAAACTTCAAGCCACATTAATTCAAATTTAAAAGGACAGGGGCCCATCATAATCGCAATAGGGTGTAGTAAGATAGGGGTATGATCAGAACCTGCTCGAGGGAGGGCCTCTTGAAAAACCGAAGCAAACTCCAACCAATCATTTGTGAAAAGGAACCGGTCCAGACGGCTACTAGCCCTATTAGCTTGATTATTGGTTCATGTAAAAGAAGCACCCCATAATGGAAGACCAACCAATCCCCATTCCTCAATGAAATAATTAAACTTCCACATATTTTGAGAAAAAAGATAAATCTCCCAATCTCTCACCTGGGACCTCAATGAATTAAAATCTCCGTCTATACACCAAGACACTCCCGAGTCTAAACAAACTTGACCTAGCTCTCTACTCACCTCTTCAAAGTCAGAATGATCAGCTGGCCCATAAACACCTGAAAACACCCACTTTCCTTCCTCCTCTTTAATCCTGCATAAAATTGAAACAAAAAATCTCATACTCTATTCTATAACACCTCAATCACGTTAGAATTCCATGCAACCAGACTGCCACTTGCCGAATCAATAGCTGATTTATGAATAAAATCAATATGTCTTCTCCCCCACATATCCATTGTCAAACCCCTCTTCAAATCCCTCGCCTTTGTTTCTTGAATGGTAAACAGATCCACCTTCCGTCTTTGCAAAATATCTCGGATTCCCCACCACTTCTCCACCCTCCCTAAACCCCTATCATTCCAAGAACATATTGTCAGATTCATCATAAGACACAGAATGAGTTGATCCTCTCCTTCCCTTTCTTCTGCCCCTTCCCATTTTCTTCCCTATCATAATTGACATCGGATCATAAATTACGTAGCTCCCTAAATTTCTTCTGCCCTTTCGGTTTATCCACCTCACCTTAAGATTTTCTCGGGCTCCAACTCCAATCTCGTTCAATCTCCCAGAAAAATTCTTCCACCCGCTCCTCCAAACCTCTAAAAGCATACCCCAGCTATCACTTCACCTCAGTAACCTTTTTGATCATCTATTTCAAGTGATGGGAATGAGGGGGAAGCATTAACAAAGGCTCAGTTACCATCACCCCATCATCCTCTTTGTATTCCTCCAACAGACTGCTCCATCTATGCATGTCAGAGACAGACCCATCCGAGGTGTAATCACCCCACCATCGTTGCCTGATCTCCCCCTACTATTCCTGGAAATCCTTCATATTAATAATCTCCAATCCACTGGTTACACCCCTACTCAAACCCACTTCATCATGCCTCTGCTTGCTGCATCTTTCCCCAGTTTTCATGTCTTCGTGGTGAGAGAAGGAAGAACCACCTACTGGTAGATTCAACCACTCCTCATCATCATCTTCCTCCTCCGATGACACATGAGAAATGATCTTTGCCTTTCCCTTACCCTCTGACATCCTTCCATAGTCTCGGGAAGAAGAGACATTGCCTTCCTTGATCACAACACCAAGTAATACTGCCCTATGTCCCTATTGCCTTAAACCCTTATTCAATCAGTCGATCTCAGCTCCATTCCTGTCTTTAGCCCTCCATTCCATTTGCTTGCCTCTATTCTTCATCAACTTTGCCATCTACTTCCAGTGAACCCCTTGGATTTTCCCCGATCTCTTATTGAGAGGATCAAGGGTCTTTTGACGAGGACCAGAAAGGCCTTTATTAATAACCTTATCCTTCACCTCGGGCTTGAGGGGAGGCCTAAGCCTTCGCATAAGAAATCGATCTCTGAAGACAGGCCTAACACGAACACCATAGATTCCTGGCCTATAAGATTCTGGCCTTTTAAGCCTTGAGTTCTTAGGCTTGACCCCTTTCTTGTTATAGTCAATCCGAGTACCCCATGTTTGGTTTGACTGGTTTGATCGCCATGGTTCTCCTGGCTTCCACCCAGTTTAAACATCACCAGCCCCCCCTTTTCACCTCCCTTTTGAAAACTTTTTTCCCCGCCTTACCCTCGAACTCTATTGGAATAGTATGTTTCAAAATTTAAATCATCACCAACACATCATTGACCCCCCTCGAATCTAGACGAGCCTGAGTTCAGGGCTTTTGATTTCTCCCTTAGATCTGCCATTACAACAATTTTGGGGGTTCCCATCGCCAAATCGCCACTCGGTAGCCCAACATCTCGTCTGACAACCATACCACCTCTAGGGCAATCTCTGATTGTCTCACCGTCAACTTTGCCCATTCCCAACAATCCGATAGGCTAGGCTCCACCCCTTCTAGCCCTCCACATATCTTGCCAATATCCTCAAATGTCGATTTGCCCCAAGATGCACCGAAATACCATATAACCAGATACTTTGACTATCATCATCTTCCTTTTTTCGGCAACACCCCACCATCGGGTGCCATATATCTAACATAATCCCCCATCTTCCTATCTTTGGACTCCATTCTTCAAAACTCTCCTTGATTCAATCACCGACAGGAATCCAATCAAGAACAAACCCTTTAACATTTGCTGGTCTTGAAGTTTGCCAGATATCTTCCTAGCCTTCTTCTCCCAAATCCATAGCACATTCAAACTAATCATTTGGCCTACAACCCAACCAACCAAGCAAGATTTCATTTTATCCAATAGATGCATCATGCCCTCTTTATGGAAATTGGATATTGTGTGCTTCCCACTTTTCCCTACAACAAGAGGATGGAGATTAGGCCAAGCGATGTTGCTCTGGAGCACTTCCTTGAAGGACACTCCCTTTCCCTTATTCCCATTAACAACCTCCTGAGAAAGAGCCTTCGGTTCTCTTCCCCAGGACCTCTCGTAATCAATCCCATTACTGGGGGCCACCCATGATGGTGGTCCCCTTCTTCGTCGACTACCATAACCTCCGGTCATTTGGTCATTAGGGTGCTTCAATGTGATCCATTTTCTGCCAATATTTATTCATTTAATTAATTCTTTTCTTTCTTTGGAATCATACCGTGGGGATCTGGTCCTTAACTCAGCAACTCGGTTTCTCTGTTTATCAATATTGAGCCTTGCTTCTCCTTTCTCGCTCTGGTAATAGTCACACCATCAATCTAATTGAGCAATATCGATCAACAAACAATACAATCTAATTTCTTGTAAACTCAAGAATCTTAATGGATCTGCTACAACCATCAAAATAAAATATTATACATGAATAATAAATCTCTCTCCATAAGTAAAGATTTGAAAAAAAATTGAAAGTCTCCCCTTCGGCTGAGGTTCTTAGAAACCCTTGATGTCTTTCCTTCTCTCACCTATACAAAGTCCAACAAAAATTAAATTGATGGAACAACTATTCATAAATGGAAGTGGAGGCCTAAAATCAAAGCTACATTCCCACCAAATTGAATTGTAAAATAAAAAGATCTACAAAAATGGTGAAAGAGAAAATAATTTAAAGACATCATTAATTTGTCTAATTAAATTACAATCAAGTAAATGGAAGAAGAGCTAAAAACTGATCATGTTTTAATTATACAAACTGAATTGCTAAAGAGAAAAGATTTAGAAAAAGAGAATCATGTTGATGCAAAGTTATAAATTCCAGGAATTGCAAAATACAAGCCGTGTATAGACTAGGACATGTAAGAATTCATGTTAGATTCTAGAAGGTTGTTTGGTTCGAACTCCATGAATAATTGCCGCAAGCATGAAGAACTACTTCAAAGTGTAGAGAACCAACTCAAGGAAAGCCAACCGAGAACTTAAAAATCACTCTGAAGGATTCACACTTCATTTTGAGCTCACAACAGGTAAATCAGGTAAGGTGGCATGGCCACGGTGAATCAAAGGCATAACAAAAGTTTCCAAAGGTCTACGGACTTTCCCGGACCTTAGAGGAGTGATCCTGAAGTCTCTATGGCCTTTTCAGGCATTTTTATGAGATTAGAGAGACTTTGGATTGATCCAAGGCCTATAGTTTGATTCAACTTATTTGGATCAATCCAAACTTATCTAGATCGATCTAGGGATTCACGGATGTTGTTTTTGCTGAATCTATCCAAAGTGCTAAAAACGCCCAGACTGGCTTGGCAACTTCAAATTTCAAATCAAATCAATGATGGACATGGCTTGTCCATTAGAAAATGTTCTTATCCTATGAACACTATGATTTTATGTCTATTATAAAAAGGATAAGCGCCGAAGAGCAAAATAATTGGTCTGGAACCACGTTGAATATTTTTGCTCTAAACTTCGGTATTCTTGAGAGAGATTTGGTTCTCCAATCTTGTGCTCATCAATCCCTATACCTAGACAGGATATAGACCAATCAAAGTCACCTCTTTATCCCTGTTAAGGCAAGACTTCAAGATGCGGAATCTAAGAGTTATCTTAAGGGAAACTCATGTGGGATTCAAAAAACTTATCTTACTCAAGAAGGAGCTGTTAGAAATATGTGTCCTGATAAAACTATTCACATAAAATATAAGCATGATTAATTAATTATTTAATTAATAATAACTATTTATTCTATCATCACATGAATTTG
>JAOXJP010093055.1:0-14618 GCA_025762735.1 Platanus orientalis | reverse complement strand
TTAATATTCTTTAAAAATACACATGCATACATAATGGTTGACAAAAATATTATAATCTAACCATATAAGCATAAGGGAACAAGTAAATTCTCTTCATTTTCGTCTTTCTCATCTTCAATTTCTTCATCTCCCTTCATTTACTTTCTTTGAAATTTATCGTTTTTCATATAATTTTTTATCATAACACAATGTCTATATTAGTCAATAATACACTGTGAAAGGGGATATTCGCTCAAACACACCAATCTCATACATCATGTTGACCAAAAAATGAATTTTTGTAATGTACTTAATGTTTCGTGTCGATATAGGAATATGTCGTGTCGGTCTTGGTAGACATGAACATATGTCGGAAGATATTTAAGATATTTTGAGATATTTGATACCATGGTTGTGAGCAAGAATATTGGCCGCTTAAATAACTTGGCCTAGCTTTAGGGGGTAACCCCAGATCCCTCGATTTCTGGCAACCGGTTATGGAAAAAATGTCTAAGAGGTTAAGTTCATGGAAAAAAAAATTACAACTCCTTGGAAGTATAATTACTCTAATAAGGTTTCTCCTTTCTAACCTTCCTACATACTACCTATCCATCTTCAAGGCACCAAGCAAAATGATTAAATCTATTGAGAAAATGCAAAGAGATTTCCTTTGGAAGCCTAGGGACATTAGAAAGGACCAGTTGTTAAAATGGGATATTGTGTGTAGACCAGATGAAATAGGGAGACTTGGATTAGGTAATCTATTTATTCGGAATGATGCTTTGTTGGCAAAATGGCTTTGGAGGTTCCCCCAAGAAGCTAGAAGTCTTCAGCACTCAATTATATCTACCAAATATGGATTTCTTATTAACGGATGGGATTCCATTTTTGATGGGAAGGTACTCTTAACATGTCCTTGGAAGAACATTGGCAAGATTTATCCAAGATCAGAATTAGATTTTGGGAGGATGTGTGGAGGAGAGATTTCGCTTTCTTAGAACCATTGGATTTAATCTATCCCTGGCAAGAAAGGTTTGCCAATCTCATGCTTCTTTTTTGAGTCTTCTCCTGGCTCTAATCTGGCTTAGGATCTAGGTCTTCGTAGAGGTTTGAGAGACTTTGAGATCGAAGAGATTTCTACTCTCTCATGTGTCCTTCCTGACATATTCAATGACCCTTCAACTCATGACTCCCGTATTTGGTCTCTTTCCTCAAGAGGATACCTTAGTCCTTCATCTTTGCAAAAAATTATATATTCTCAATCCCTGCTACTTGCTACCACTCCTTTTCCTTCTAAGCTAATTTGGAAAACTCATGGTCCTCCAAGATATAAGGCCTTATGCTGGGAGCTAGCCAACGAATGTGTGAATACAAGTGATATGCTTCAGCGTAGGCAGAAAGGCTGGTGCCTTCTTCCTCATGTCGGTCATTTATGCTTCCAGGATAGAGAATCAATAAACCACTTATTTATTCACTATCCATTTGTGTTTGAAATATGGTGTTATTTTAGGTATTTCCTTAAGTCTTTCCCATGGAGAGTGCAGACCTTTTATGCATATGGTCCTCTACCCCTTTTGCAAAGTGGGGAAAGCTTCTATAGAGATATCTTCCTATTATCGTTCTATGGTCCATTTGGAAAGAAACAAAATCAAATGATTTTTCATGACAAGAAAACGAACTCTCATCAATTGATTGAGTATATATCCATTCACATAGCTCATTGGGCTTCTGAGGAGGTTCTTTTTCAAGGAATTTCGGTTGACAACCTAATCACGGACCTTCCAAACATCATCAATTCCACCCCTCATGTTCATGTAATTTGTCATAGATGGTCCCCTCCATCGGAGTCAGTGCTGAAGTTAAGTTTTGCTGGGGGTTCTTTGGGGAACCGGTCCATCAGGTTTTGGACGTCTGATTTCTAATGCTCCAGGTTCATGTATGGTGGCTTTTTCAGGACCTCTGGGTTTGGGGGATGTCTTTGCAGAAATAAATTCACTTCATTTTGGCTTGCAGCTAATTCACTCTAGAGGTGATCTTCATTCCCATTCGTAGTGGAAAGAGGCCAAGCAATTGTTATAGGTTGGTTGAAGGGTGGCAAAAAGAGTCTTTGGCAGCTTTCCCATCTGGTCAAGGAAGCATCTTTTCTTGCTTCTTCTTTGAACATCTCGTTCAACTGGATTCCAAGAAAGACTAATTCGGTGGTAGATGGTCTAGCCAAAAGGAGGATATCAAAGGACAGTACTTTTGTGGGTTCTATCTCGGAGGAATTAGTGCTTGTATGGAAGATTCTCTCTTGTTTCTTTCCTTATCTTTATCCATTCCTACTTTTTTATCCAACAATCTTCTATTTTTCCTTTAGATTGTAATCTTTCCCCCCCCCCCTAATACATATCCCCTGTTATTCAACAAATATATATATGATCCTCAAAGAGAGTAGCTTTTGATATCCATAAACCAACAGCCAATGGGAGTTCGTATTAGTTCTCGAGTGATTGTGTGAAGACCTTAATTCCTGAGTTAGGTTATTCCTATAACCAGCAGGATATATCTTTAAGTACCTACACAACCACTGTTGACTGAATATTTGTTCACCTGATTGTTAGTTCTTGCCATTCAGGCATTCTTTATTGAATGGTTGTTGGTCTTTCTAAGTCTGATTATAGGTTAATTGGTGTGTTCTTTAAATCTAAGTTGGATTGACTGATATCTTGAGTGTTGAGTTGTCCTATACCTGAGTGGGAATCAATCTTAGTCTTTGTGGGCCCATGACCCGCAGGAAAAACAGCCCATCACTAGGCTGTCCTGCATCAGTAATCCATCTTTCTTGACGAATATGAGATCCTTACCAGGGTTCCTTTTGAGATATCTAAGAATCTTGTAAACCGCCTCAAGATGAACTGTTGTAGGTGCATGCATAAACCGGTTAGTAACAGTTACAACCAAGGCAATGTCTAGCCTAGTCAAAGAAAGATAAATCAAATGACCCACCAATCATTTGTACCTGCTTGCATCAATAATCCCCACCATCATCTTTTCAAATTACTGATTTGGGTCAATTAAAGTATCTGAAGGTTTGCATCCCAACATTCCAATATCAATCAAAAGATCTAAAGTACACCTTCTTTGAGATATGAAGATTCCATTCCTGGATCGTTCAATCTCGATTCCAAGGAAGTACTTAAGCTGCCCCAAATTTTTAAAGACAAATGCTCTTGCCACTTGATATTTTCAGATTCTTTATTTCAGCCTCATCATTGCCCGTAATTAATAAACAACAAAGGCAGTGATTTTACCTCCTTTCCTCTTGAGGAGAGAGATAGTCTTTGAAGAAAAGTGATTGTGGCCAAATATGGATGCAATTCGGTGTGGGATACTAGAGAGGTTAGAAGATCTCATGGGTTTGGTCTGTGGAAGTTAATTCTTAATGAATGGTAAGAGCAGCTTGATAAATTTATTAGGTTCAAGGTGCGATCAGGGAAGGACGCCCGTCTCTAGAAGGATAATTGGTGTGGCAACTATTTCCTTTAGTGTAGATGCATTTTCTTGTTGACCATCAATAAAAAAGTTGTCGCATGACAATTTTGATCTTATTGGGGATGGAATGCAGAATCTGAGGCTTAGAAAAAACTGTAATGACTGGGAGTGGGAGCATTGGATGAGGTTGATGAGTCATTTAAAAGAGTTTAGTCTATAATTCCTTGAGAGAGGGACTGTCAAGTTTGGGGACTTACCAAGGTAGGTATTTCCCCACTAAATCTTTTTATGAAGGTTTGGTTAACGCCTCTCGTATGTATTTTCATCAAAAGGACATTTGAATTTTGGGAATTTCCTTCAAAGGTCAAGTTCTTCCTTTGGACAACCATTCTGGATAAAAAATTTACCCTCGACCATTTGAAGAGCAGAGTTTGGAATTTGGCAATGTGTTTTATGTTTGGGTGAGGAGGAATCATTCATCTCTTTATCCATTGTCAAACAATACAGACGATGCGGACCTTCTTCATTGTTCATATAAACATCCCTCAGATTTTTCCAAACACCTTCAGTGATCTTATTGCTAAATGGCGGATTAAGCAGTTAACGGATTGCTAACTGGTGGATTAAACAGTGGACGGGCATTCCTAAGGTTATTTGGTGATTCCTTTCTGGGGCTATTTGCTAGGTGGTTTGGAAGAACAGGAACTTCCGCCTCTTTAAGGACAAGTCCATCTCTCAAGATCCTCTTTATGTTTGGGTTTATGAGTTCCTTTTGGACTGGATTTCCATCTCCAAGGAGTACAATGAATCAAAGTGGTGTACAATGTAGAATGGAGTCATTAGGTTTCATTGCTTTGCTTTTGTTATCCTTCGGTTTGTTTTTCTGTTGTCTTTTGTTCTTTTCCTATTCACCATTTCCCCTTTCTGTTGTCTTTTGTTTCTTTTCAATTAAATTGCATCTTCTCCAAAAACAAAAGAACTAGTACTCACCATGATTGGTATGAGGGCTGTCTGTACAACCGCTGAAGTCAGTCGTACAGCCTGCTGACGTTGATAACTGTTTTTTGTCCCCTCCTTGTTGATCCTGGCTCTAATACTAAGTTGAATTTGTGGAAGTAATATCAATGAAGTATCTAGGGTTTGTGGAAAAGAGAAGACTAAAAGAAGAGAGAAGAGAGAGGCGGAGATCATAGAGGGAAAAAATGCGGAAAGAAAGTATGAATCTCCTTTAACTTTATTCTTTTTTATACTATTAGGAATGCAAAAATACTAAAAATACACAGGATACAAGTATGCCATTATACACTCCGGTGGACATAACCAATCAGATGTGACATGCAGAATCACCCACATTTCTAATGAGTTTTTAAAAGGTAGAACATGCACACCATCACAAAAGGTAAAGCAAGCCAAATGATGTTCCTCATTGCCACCAACCCCACCCCCACCAAAAAAAAAAAAAGAGTTACCACCACTTGGCCCCCCTGTGAGCTTCTAGTCTGTAGTCATTTTCATCTGAGGCTACCACAAAAAATTTATCAACATAATTATTATAAAAATCAAGGCAGCTAACTTACAGGAGAGGGTCTGGGGGTTCCACACTTCTTCTTGTTGCATACTGTTCTAAAGGCAAAGTTAACATTTTCACACTTGGGACAAATCCAATCCCCTTCAGATAAACCATCTGGTCCTGCAAACATTCAGAACCAGTTTGTTAAGATGAACTGGCCAGGACTTGCTTACCTTTTCAAAGGGAAAAAAAAACTCAGCAAGAAGGAACCAGGTAGTCAACCTTGAGTAGGAAAAAACAAATGAAGAGTGGCTAATAGTTGAAATTCTCTTTTACAAGAAAATAATTCAAATGTTAAAAAATACAATAAGCATGTCATTTGCCAAATATGCATCAACTCTTAAGGTTTATCTGATCATAAATTGGCATATCTCATCAACCATTTCAAACAGTATATAAAACTGATAGAACATGGTTACCAACTTATCAGAAAGAATGAAAAGAAAATATTCATGACTGATATTAGAAAGAAATTACCCAACAAGAACGGAAAAATGTTGACAGAACATCAACTTTTTTTTTTAATGATAAACCAAATTTATTAGAAGGAAAAGAAATACAGCAGATTCACTGCGGCAGTGACCAAATTACATAAACTATTAACTTAGTAAACAGAAGAGAAACTATTAACTTAGTAAAGAATAATTTACCTAATATTCAGAACAAATAAGTACAAAACCAGAAATAAACAGTAATAACTCTATGTCTTATATAGTTCAAAACACACTCACAACTTATAATTCAAAGTGTTCACCATGAAATGATAGTGGAACCGAAAAGCAATCAGCAAATTTATGGACCATAGATAGAAGAGAATGTAATCACCTCCACGACGTTTCCGAGAGGCACTATTATCAGGTATACCTTCTCCAGACCACGAGCCTGGCATCTTGAGTTGAGTATCAAAAAGAAAACAAATCTCAAATTAACTACGAAAGATTAATAGAAAATAGCAATTAGACCCAATATATAGTGATATAGAAGTAGCATACTGGTAATGGAGATCCACGAAACCCAAATCCATATCCATCCATAGTAGATCCTGGACCATAACCCATCCCTGCTTCAACCAAAGGAAATCATTTTACTAGAGATATTATACGCATTATATCTGTGCATGCATTGTAGGGAAGGGGAGAGAGAGAGAGAGAGAGAGAGAGAGAGTATACCACCCATAGGTCCAGCTGAATATGCAGACAGAAGACCATATGGTCCAGTTGCACTCGCATGTGCCCCGTAGTCATATCGCATACCAGACAGTGAGAGTGGAGGCCCATAGCCGCCAGGTATTCCAAGAGGCATGGGTGGTGGGGCCCCAACACCTCCAAGATAATAGGGAGGAGCATTATTGAAAGGACTAGGAATAGGAGCCGACCCCAACCTCTGCAGCATAAAAAACCACAAAATCAATAAAAGAGGACACAAGTTATAAATCAATAGAGAAAACAAGACGATGCAGATGCTATCAAGACATATGACAGTAGTGTTATCATTGAAACCGATTATGCTGACTAACAGTGTCAACATTATAAATGTTCATTGTTGTGATGCAGACTTCTAATTCCATTAGCTCATAACATGGCTTGCCTCCATGGGCTTTCTGGCCGAGTTGATTTGGCAACTTGACAGCTCAGCTCACCAGCCCAGACTAATGTAGGGATTCCAAGGGATTGGGACCTAATAAGTAGCTACAAACGCCATAGAGAAGTATAAGGCACAATTTAAGAGATAAGAAGGGATCAAGAAACAATATTATAGGATTGAAATCAGGATTCAAGGGTAGGAAATTAGGGTTATCGGCTAAGCTAGAGTATGGGGGTTATACAGACTGTCATAAGGAAGAAAACAGTATGCTGTTTTGGGCAGTACAGAAGGTCAGGCCAGGGTTGTAATCAGGGTCCTTGTAGAAGGCTCAAGAGTAGGCAAAAGTAGGGATGAGGTAAGCTGTTTTATGGGACAGATTTCACTCAAATCATGGGACTGAATTGTGGTTCTAATATGGGCCGATTAGGGGACAGAACAGGGACTGGTGAGAAAGGCAAACAGTAGGTAACAATAGGCTAAGTATAGGGACTGAGGTTTAGGAACATAAGTGTTCAGATCTGGGACAAATCTAGGCCACGACAGAGGTTAAATAGAGCTGCACAAAGGGTCTGTTTGAGATCAAACAGAGGATAATAAAGGGGTACCATCAGATCAGGTTATGGAATGGATATGGACTGCTTGAAAGGTTAGCAAACTATGCTCCCAAGATCCTGAAATCTGGGACAGATTCAATGTCAATGGAGGAAATTTCTAGGCTGGGAATGAGAACAGCCAGGTCTGTGAGCAATATGGGTGACGCAAGGCTTGGGATGGAAGGCTCCTTAGGACTTTAACAGAAAACAGCAGGGGGGAAAGGGATTACAGAGGATCGCAGGGCTATGATGATGAAATCTTGGGTTTCTTTGGTAAAATCTGTGGGGAAAAGGATTAATAAAGTCTGATTTCAGGTGTGAGATCAAAGAACCAAATCAAGATTCCACTATTGTTAATTCTTGGTCAATTCTTGAAGCTTCTTGCAGTAAAGAATCAAACCAGAATTAGAATAACATAAAACAGTAATCAAATGGAAGATATTAAATCAAGAAAATAAAGAAAAAGAAAAAATAGAAATTGTGGGAAAGAAAAAAAGGAGATTGTGAGAAGAAGAGAAGAGAATCACATGAGATGAGAGAGAAAACAGAAGGACGAAGGGAAGAAAAAGGAGAGACAGAGAGAGACCTAGTTCCACTCGTGGATACCCAACAAACCAATCTTTTCATTCCAATCTTCAAAACTGATTAGAACCTAATATGTTTTCTAATTTATACTTGACTCCCAAGATTCTTAGTCCATTTAGGACTCTTATTCCCCATTCTAAACCAAGCTGTCAACCAGCACATAAAAACAACTTATAACAATTTCAAATAAAACCAAACAACTCTCTAAATTGCAACTAAACCCCTTGACACGTAAGCCTTATTACAATAAACTCCTTGAAAATAAAATAACCCCTACACAATAAACATGAAATAAAAGCTCCCTAACTACCATAGCCAATTGGTAGTTCTCCAAGGTCTTGCATTAGGCTTGACCTTGGGTTTCCAAAGTGGGTATGTGGTGTCCAACCCAATGGCTGCTGCATCATAGACACTTCTTTTGGTCAACTCACAGTGGTCCGATTCCAACTCAAGAAGGGAATGAATGTTTTGCCTCAACCTAAATTGTCAAAAACCTAGCTAGATCAAGATTCACCTAACATGAAACCTTTGGTGGGTCAAAATGACTAACTATAACCTTAGCATAAATGTCCGAACCTAGTAAAAATAGCATACAAGATTTGTGAGCTCGTGTTTCGGTGAGAGAGTATGGCTTTCAACACACTTTCAGAAAACAAGAAAAGCAGTTCTCTCAAGTGATAAAAACAAAAAGAAACCCAATCAATATTAAAAGCCAACAAAAAATTACTTGGCTAAGTGTGACGATGATGCAGACGACCCAAAAAGACTTATGTATGTGCCCCCACACAAGATGGCTAAATTCAAATTAGGGTGTTATATGGAGTTGATTAAAGTTTTTTAAGGGGTGGGATTATTCTGTAATAAGGCAATTTTGCCAAGGGATGGTTTAGGATGTTTATTTAGAATGGTATGGTTGTAATAAGGCTAAAAGTCAGGGTGAAATTGATGATTTACCAGGCTGGTCATCCCTTAGTGATTTTTGTCTTTTAGTGGGAAGTTTAGTCAACAAATGGGCCCCACAATGTGAGAATGTGTGCTGGTTGACAGCCCCATGTGCCCACAAGCTTTGGTAGTTTAAAATTTTAGAAGGTTAAGTTGTTAGAAAGCCTAGATTAGGATAAGTCTTGTGGTCCAAGTTTAGGCTTTTAGAAGCTGCCTCTTTTAGAAAGTTTTTATTTTTTATTGATTGTAAGCCTATAAAAAAGGCACCCCCTCCCCTTAATGATTTGGTGAATGAATTTGAATTAAATTTTTGTTTGATATTGGGTTTTCCCCAGTGGCCATGGGCCCAACCCTTCCCCCTTTCTTGGGTTGAGTCATGAGACTCCCCTTCTTTCTCATCTCTCTTTCTCCCATCTCCATTTCTATCTTCCCTCTCCTATTTCTCTCTTTCTTTCCCTCCTCCACGACTCCCCTCTTCTATTCTTCCTATATCTCTCATGTTTTCTACCTCTTCTCCCTTCTTCTCCCTGTTGCTAATTTAACAGCTCTTCCTTGGACTGAACTACACCACAATTCAACACTTGAAGTCGCTGAAATCATTATTCTGAAAGTTCATGCAATACTCCATCTCTATTGCCAGGTAATCCATAACTGTTTATTTGTTTTGATCATACAGCAATGGAGTATTTATATACTTGCATTCCTCTACGATCTTGTTGTTCTATTCTGTAGTGCTAAGCATACTTATCTTGAAATCTTGATTTCATACTTTCGAGAATTCTCAGGTATTAATTCAGTCAAATCGCCCTCCCCCATTTCTCTTTGTTCCTTCAATTTTCTGTAGGGTTTCTATCCCCTAAAGGTCTTCTATAAAAGCCCCAAAGTTCCACACTAAACTTCTGATGGATTGAGGAGTTTCCTCATAAGATTCTTAACAAGTTTTGAAGATCCTCCATTACAGAAACCCTGAAGGTCTAAAAATTCAAAGTTTCATAAAGCAAAACTGATCCAAATCTTATGAAATTTTCCACTGATAAGCGTCAGAATCTACCATTAAAATTTCGTAAATTTCTGGCGTCAGCAGGGGGATTTTGGTAATTTTGGGTTTCTACCAAAAATTTCTTCTTCCTCTTCTTATCTAAAGTGTTCTCCTTTCTCTACTTGATTTCTCTTATTCTATTTGGAAATAAATAAAAACCCTTCAACTAACTAACAATAAACTAACTTAGATTAACCTAAAATTGACCAAATAAAAAAATTGTCATACAAAATTTTAAACCCAAAATGCCTCTGCACAAACCCATCAAATCTGAATATGGGCTCTTTCTTGTTCCGCATCATTCTCCCCTTGTTCGAAAAAACTTGACCTCGAGTTTTATAATGATGAAGGATCAGCATCATTGGGTAATGTTGACGGCATAACCATAAGCCAATTCCTCCATAAAGTATGTTCTGATGTAGACCTCTCATCTTGCAAGCATCTGATAATAGAAAGATCTTGTCATACACCTCATCTATAGTCATCCCGCACTCATGAAACTGCGGGGGAACTACAAGTAGCTATGAGTCTGCACATGTCTGAACTTGAGCTTTAATTTCGAGCTGGTTAAGAATTAAGGTAGCAATATCACATGTATTTGTCATCACCACTGGTTCATCAGTTATACCCGAAGCAACTGCACTAAACTACTCATTACCTCCCATATCAAGATTGTCATCCTCCAAACTAGCTATAGACTTGTCTTCCTCATCAAACTTCCCTAGCTGATCTTGAGTTTCCAAAACATTTGTATTGGACTCTCCATCAATTGCATTGGGATGTCTCCTGACTTCTTGTTTGTTGATCCATGAGCTAGCCCCTTCTTCTTATTATTATTATTATTATTATATTTGTGGGGCTGGCCACTTTCGGCCCAGGGATGCCTTATCCCCCTTTAATGAGTTATCTTTGCTTATCAAAAAAAAAAAAAAAGGAAAAAGAAAAAGAAACTAACTACACCATATCAACAGGAACTCAGTTGGATTGGAGCCAACTGATAACCTGTCTCTAATACCTTTTTTTTTATATATAAGAAAGTTTCATTAAGAAAAGGGATGAGAAATCCCCAAAAGAAGGCTACACAACAAGCAAAGAGCAATTTATATATGGAACAAGCTTCGCCAACCAACTTTGGCTTCTACTATAGAGTACTCCCCCATGATTACATCTTAAGCCCCAAAAACATGCGAAGTATTTAGCCTCAAAGTAGATGATGTAAGCCGGCTTGCTATAGCCCTCAAAAACTCGCTGGTTGCGCTCCAACCAAGTTGATCAACGCACAACAAGGCACACCAAACTCCATAGGGTTTTACCTTTCCTGGAGACCTTCTCTATGTCCTAAGATAGGAAAAGCAAATAAATTCCCTGAGGGAAGACCCATGACAGCCCGATCTCTCTCAGGAACAACGTCCAAACCTCAGACGCAAAAGGCCAATAAATAAATAGATGATCTATGCTTTGGGCATCTTGGAGGCATAAAGGGCAAGTGTTCGGGATAATTAGACCACAGTGTTGAAGCATATCTATAGTGGGAAGCCTGCCCTGAAGGCATCATGTCCAAAAGAAAAAGGAGACTTTAGAAGGCACATACATTTTCCACAACTTCCTACACATAGGGTTACACCATATCCTTGGCCATTGAGCCTCCTTGCAAGATTTTACCAAGAACACCCCATTTTGAGTATGAAGCCATTGCATGGAATCCTTCGCATCTAATCAAGGTTGAAAGTGGTCAATAATCTCAATTAAATTAATCATATCATCTATTTCCCAATCGTTTAGTCTTCTTCGAAGCCCGACATTCCAAGCACCCCTTTCCACCGAAGGGACCCAACAATCAGCCACTTTTGCATCTTTATTTCTCGTAATGCTAAACAAGGAAGGTGTCTCCAACATGAGAGGTTTATCTATGCACCAATGATCTTTCCATAAACGAATTCTGGATCCAAAGCCAATCTCAAAATTAATGCCTTGTTTGAATTCCTCGACCACCTTCATTATAGCCTTCCAACAGCTGGAGCCATAGGGCCTGAAAGAAGTCTCTGCCTCCCAGTCACTTACCACACCATACTTGTTAGCAATGACTACAAAGCCATAGGTTGTCCCTTTCAAGCCCGAATCTCCAAATCCATTTGGATAGCAGTGCCTTATTAGCATCCCTGATTTTACTAATACCCAATACGCCTTGATTCTTTGGTTTACACACTTCATTCCAAGCAAACAAGTGCACCCCATTCCCTTCCTTACTCTTGCCTCAAAGGAAATCTCTTTGTCATTGCTCATTTCTTTTTCCACCAAGGCAGGGATTGCAAAGAGAGACATAAAGTATGAGGGGAGGCTTGTCAATACAGATTTAATCAACACCACTTTCCCTCCTTTCGAAAGATGACTGCCCTTCCAACCCTCCAGCCTTTTCTAGATACGACTTGTGACAGTATTCCACGGAGTGATGCTTTTGTGAGGAGTCCCCTAGATTAAGACCCAGGTAACTAGTTAGCAAGGAGCCGACTGAACAACCAAGACAATTAGCCAATCTACCTAAGTTTTCCACTTGCCCAACACCGAATATTATGCTTTTGTGGAGGTTAACTTTCACGTCTGACAATGCCTCAAAACGCTGAACCACACATCTTAAGTATTTGAGTTGCTCTTCCGAAGCTTTGCACATAATGAGGGTATCATCTACAAATTGAAGGTGGGAAACCCTAATCCCATTTGGCTTCACTTCAAAGCCTTCAATAAGTTTTCCTTGAAAAGCTTTGGAGAGAAGAGCCCTTAAGGCCTCAGCCACAACTAAAAATAGGAAAGGAGAGGGGGTCTCCTTGTCTCAAACCTCAAGATCCATGAAAATGTTTCACAATAGTTTCATTCACCATAACTGAAAAGTGTGCCATGTCGTAGCATTTTTTCATCCACTTTCTCTATTTTTTTACCAAAGCCAAACCTTCCTAGCATATATTCCAAGAAATCCCAATGCATTCTGTTGTCAACTTTTTTAAGGTCTAGCTTGCAAAGAATCCTAGAATCGCCATTTTTTATGACCACATCAATGCATTCATTAACTACTAACCACCCCATCCGCGGCTTGCCATCCTCCAAGGAAAGCACTCTAATTAAGAGAAATTATGCCGGCCAATACAACTTTTGAGTCTGCAAGCCAAAGCTTTTGAGATAATCTTATAAACGCTTCCCATAAGGCTTATGGGTCTATAATCTTATAAACGCTTCCCACAAGGCTTATGGGCCTAAAGTCAGACACTCTAATAGCATGATCCGATTTTGGGACAAGGGATAAAAACACCGCATTGCTTCCTTTATCAAGAAAGGATTCATCGCAGAAGTTCTCACTGTGTCCATAATGTCCCTTTTTACCACATCCAACAAACTTTGAAGAAAGCCAAGGAAAAACCATCAGGCCCAGGTGCTTTATCATCTTCAATGTTCCAAACAATACTTTTACCCTCACTTTCCTCAAAAGGGCAAACAAGCCACAATCTTTTTTCTACTGAAATTCTCAGAAACTAATGACCATCCAATTCAAGTCTTACAACTCCCTGGTCCTTGTACAGTTTCATAAAGAGGGAGGCAATGTGATTATTAAGGCCCGCCAAAGCCACCTCATGTCCATTCTCATCCACCAATGAGTGAATATAGTCAGTATTGCACCGAGCAGTAGTAATTCTATGAAAAAAAATTGGTATTGTTGTTCCCCTCCCTCAACCATTGAACTTTAGCCTTCTGCTTCCATTTATTCTCCTCAAGGCATGTGATTTTTGCATAGTCCTGCTTAGCCAGGTCCCTCAATTGTCTCTCCACATCCAAAAGGCTACGATTCTCCTCATTTGCATCCAAAAACTTAATCTCCTTAATCAAATGTTTTTCTTATATCAATATAGCCAAAAACTTCCTTTTTCCACACCCTCAATTTCTCATGCAATAATTTAAGCTTCAATCAGAACTTTTATCTTAACTTTTCTATCAACACAAAAGAATCCCACCATCTCCACAAAACCCGGGCTTTTAAGCCACATGTTTTCAAACTTAATGTCTTGGGGTTCCCACTTTGCATCTTGCCACACAGAACAATCAACATGTGGTTCGAAACAGGCCTTGGCCTAGCTAGACCTTTGGAATGGAAAGGTGAGGTCCCATTCCGAGGAGAGAAGAAATCTATGGGTTTGCTTGCATACTCAACCATGTAAAAGTTGTGCTTGAGATTTGAACATCCCTCAAGCCATACTGATTAATCAGGTCAGTAAAGAGTCTCATACCACCAAACAAGGGTCTTTCACCAGAATAGTCCTTCGGGCAGAGAACTTCATTAAAGTTGCCACAAATACAACAAGGGCCGTCCCAATTATTTCTAATGTCAATCAGCTCCTGAAAGAAATTCAGCTTCAGCTCAGCCAACACAAGGACCATATACTCCAGTAATCAACCACTTATGCTTAGAATTTTTTAGACGGCCGAATACAAAGACTAAGGAATCTTTAACCAAGGAGTGAGATATTTCAATTTTGCTAGTGTCCCAGATCGCCCATATTTGATGTAGGACGAAAAGGCTTTGATCTGATTTTTTAATAGATAACCTATAGTAACAATAAAATAAAAGAAAAAGAAATAGAGAAAGAAAGGAAAATACCAATGGAGTCATATCAACGGCCTCCTAAAAATCACACCTAGGGTTGAAAGCATCACACCTTCAAGATCTTGGAGTCACACCAGAGGACAAAGCAACCATAGCCTTGAATTCATCAATAACCCTCATTCATAAAATTCTGGTTTACAAGCATATATATATATATATATATATATATATATATATATATATATAGAGAGAGAGAGAGAGAGA
>JAOXJP010093044.1:0-14619 GCA_025762735.1 Platanus orientalis | reverse complement strand
CTTGATGATTATAGACATGACTAAGATATGCAATGTGCTCATGTCATGCATAATCTACCACTCCATGTATTTTACAAATTATGGAATTGACAATTTACATTAACAAGTGTACAAACTGAGTGCATTAAAAGTGGGTCCTAGTGAAGTTTTAAAGAAGATCAACAATAATGCATATCGATTAAAACTACCTAGTCATGTCTTTACATCAGATGTTTTCAATGTCTAACATCTTACTTAATATTTTGTTGATTCATATGAAGATGACGTTGATATGAACTCAAGAGTGAGTTCTCTCCCACTAGGAGCAACTGATGTAGGCCAGGTTATGCTAGCCTACATGAAGTAATTGGATAGGATGAAGAAACCCAAGCATTGGGCTTAAATTGGTTTTAGGGCGGGTTTATAGTTGATCCATTAACCCGGTTTTGGCCCATGGATTGACCCATGCAACAACCTTTAGTAGAATTTGGTGGATAATTAAAAGAATCCCTAGTTTTTTGTTGCATTTCTAGAATTTTCTCCCCTTGGCTATCTTGGAAAATAGATAATATTTAATTGGTTGTTGGAAGAGGGAGTTGACTATATAGGGAATGATTTGTTTTATTTTTTCTAGCTATATAGGAAAGACTGTATTTTGGTCTTGCGTGTAAAGCATTTAATGCTTTAGTTAGTGGATTTTGTAGTGAGAGCTTCTCTTCATTCTCTTTATAATGGGGTATCTTTTGTATGTAAGTGGACTTTTGCAACATATATGAAAAGTATTATTTTTTTTATGGTTCTCTTTGGTGTAAGAAGACCACAAGCTGTAAGTGTTCTTAACTAAAAAATTTTAGTCCAAGATCTTCGTCACTTGGCTCCCTTCAGCAATTTTCTCTTCTTCTTTTGCAACTTTTCTTTGTTTTTTATAAGCATAAGAATGGACACCAATTGTTTGGAGTTGTATGATTTTACGTTCGCTAATGCTAAGGAACGAGCTTGAACTTAGTCTCTTTGCTTTAGTTCTACGAATACAACAGGCCCAACTGCGTTAGCTTTGTATTTGTGCTACGATTAGCAAGCGGTAAGTAGAATTAAGCCCTTAAGATGTTCCTATTTGAATTATTCATGGCTGCATGCAAGGGATGTGATTCCGACACCCATTGTTTACAACTCATTTATTCCCTTTTGCCATTTTCTTGAGTACCATTCCTTTTACCCCTCTTCGTTGCTCTTTGCTAGTGATAAATAAACCATTTGTAAGCGAGTTCTAGTCATCTCCATTTCAAATGAGATCCAATCCCAGCCACTTATCGGTTAGGCATTAATTTTATGCTCAAAGTCTAGCCCATTGAACCTGCTCACTCATGGGCTTTTCTAACACAGAGGATGCCGAGTTGCGAACCGGTGCACCGAACCAATGCACTAGGCCAGTTCGTATTTCTCCCAAGGCCTTGTCTGGATACATGCCAGATCATTCTGTGGCGGGATGATGTGCTGAGTATGTGTTGTTACTGTCTATGCTCGGACAAATATCCTCTGCATTGGGGTGCAAAGTGGGATGGGGCCCATATACTTTTTGCATGGGATCCACCCCTTCTGTGAGACGGTACACTCTGCACCTGGTTCAGAGGATATGGCTCCAGAATCTTCCACAAAAGGAATGTGTTTGGATGGTATGGGAGTGATGAAGGGGAAGTGAGAACAAGGGGTCTTATAGGAATGTACCCATTTTTTCGATGATTCCCTCTCAACCGTGGATTGTATGAGGAACAACTTGAGCTGTGTTCTATGTTGTGGCACAACAAAACAACATTTTAAGCACTAGTTATGCCCTAAAACAACTTATGAACATCCCTTTAAGCACACGTTATGCCTTAAATCAGCTCGCAGGAACTTCTTTGAATGGGCCGGGCGTTTGTTGGTGTGACTGCAAGGCATCGATAAGTTCATGGTTCATGTAAGGGTATCAATTGGGTCGGGCTGGCCCGAAGCCTAACATTTCTGGCTTGAATAATAGTTAGGCTGTGCCAAGCTAACTTGGGGCTGGGCTGAGTTCGGGCCCAAATTTTAGGCCTGAAGTTTTATTCAGGCCAAGTTTGGGTAGGCTCACTTTCAGCCCAAACTCAGCCCAGCCCAGCCCAAAATAGTAAGAAAATATTGTACAACTTGAAATAGGTATAAAATATGGCTTGGCTCAACCCGGCCCGAAATTAATACAGTTTAACCCAACAAAAATAGGGTAGTTTTGGGCCCATTATAAGCCCAAATTTAACTCATTAGGCATATTTTAATAGTATTCAGGGGTAATAATGGCCAATTATCAGCCCAAATTTTAAAAAAAATATTTAATTATCAAAAAAAATTATAAGAAACTTTTAAGTCCGGGGGGCCAGAACTCAGCCCGAAGCCCATGATTTTAGAATGGGCCAAGTTTGGGCTGACTTCCTCGGGTCAAGTTCGAGGGCTCGGGCTGAGTTCGGACCCATATAAGTAAGTTCGGGCTGACCTTGGCCTAGCTCATGACACGAAGCCAAACAAGGCTTTGCCTTGAAATCATGGTATGAAGAGATTTTAGAGCAAATGTTCTATAAGGACTGACATACGATGTGTTTTTGAATTTGGTGCCTTTTTTTGGACACCTATTTTCTTAACTAAGCAGTTTTGTACACCTTTAACCAATATACACACCACGTATCAGCACTTGTTGTCGTCACACCACTGGTCACACCAAATTTGGCCATAGAACATTTGTTCTCAATGAAGACATATCACATGTGCTTGTTATACACTACCGGCGCATGTTAGCAACAATCATAGATGAAAGTCTTCCTTTCTAGGGCTATAAACAGACTGGATTCAGAACGGATATGAGCATATCCGTATCCTATCCTATATCTAATAGATATTATAAAACTATATATGTATCCTAACCGCTTAAATAATACGGATTTCCGAATTAATTTTAGATATCCGAAAAAATAGGCAATTCCATAGATGTCGTCACCGTCGCCAATGCGGTCTTCCCTAACACATGTCTATCCTCGCTAAAATCTCTGATGTTGTATGGCCTAGCAATGATGTCGGATGGAGCAAAACACCATCTCTTCTCCTATGTGGTGGGTGTGAACTTCTACCGCTGTGACATAGTTGTGGTAGTACTTGTGGGTGCCACCATGAACCGAGAGGGAACAATTATGAAGTAAAGAGTTTATATATTTTTAGTGTTTTAGTTATTAGGTTATTTAAGATTGTTGGATTAGTTTTAAATCCAACGGTCTATTCTCTATATTCTTTATATTGTTCTATTTAAACAAAATGGATACTTAACGAAATGGATCGATATATTGCGGATATTTTCATAAATAGATCGGATAAGCTTATTTCTAATCGGATTCGGACTAGAACACAAACATTTTTTGGATAACTTGCAACCTTATTCCTTCCTACTTAGAGACTTCATAAGGTCTCCCCATAACTAAGTCCATCCTCCCTCTGTTCACTCAAACACGGATAGAAGAAAAAAATGGCGATTTCTATGAAGCCCTTTGTGATTTCTCATTTTCTCCTCTACATTATCCTCTCGTATTCCTTCTTTATCTTCAAAGCTTCCTCAGAATCCGACTACGACCGAATCTTCAAGCTCCTAAGTCTTCAATCCCAATCAAAATCTAGCATAACACATCTTGACTACCACAAGCTCAACCACTTCGTCACCTCTGTAAAACCCAAATCTTACTCGCTCCTCATCTTCTTCGATGCTATTCAACTTCACGACAAGAGCGAGCTCCGCCTCCAAGACCTCCGTACCAAGTTCAATCTCATATCCTCCTCTTTCATCACCAACAACAATGACAACCCAGCCCAATCAACGCTCTACTTCTGTGATATCAAATTCAAGGAATCCCATATAAGCTTCTCCCTTTTCGGCATCAATTCCCTTCCTCACATCCGCCTCGTTGTCCCTTAGGTCCAAAAATGGTACAATCCTTATGATTGTATAAATAAAAAATAAGAAAAATGAGAAAAGATTAAGAGAAAAGGCCAATTCGAGGTGGCCGAGTCTCCAAAGTTCACTAAGAACATTCAAATCATTCAACTTCTTCTCATGAGGCATTATAATTTATTGACATCAAAACTATGAAAATAAGGGAAAATATGCAAATATGTTAAGCCAACCATTGATGGAGAGGGAATCATGGAGGGTTAAGGTGGTGGTGAATTGTAGGTGACAATTATGGAAGATGTGGGCTAGTAGAAACATTTTAGGGAAGTCTTAAATATGATTAATGGGTTACTTTGGCGAGATTTAAAAGGAGTTTATTTAGGAATGCATTTAATGATAAGTTTTAGGATTGCATTAGTTGTTTGAGATTTTGGTGCACATCATTCCCCCACCCTTGAAACGGCACTTGTCATCAAGGGATGGAGTGCGTTAACATTATTAGATCATGGACAATCATTCTTCCATCTTCCTCTTGCTCAAATCCATTGATCATGGCGAGTTAGCCCTTGCAACGGTGGCCTGGAATAAAATTTTCATCACAGTTGTAACAAAGACCCTTCTTACGTCGATCATAAAGTTCAACTAGTGCAAATTTCTTGGGTGGAAGGGAGTTCTCTTTGATTGCTACTTTAGTGTTAAAGCAAGAAGATGTCATAGATGTGGAGAAAACCTTAGATGATGGAGGTTGGATAAAGTGTTTTTGAGTTTATGCTAACTCCTCGTGCAAGGTGGCAAGTTGATACACATGACTAAGCGTAATTGGTTGAAACATTCGAACGCCTACTCGGATATTGTCTCATAGGCCAGAGATAAAGCACCCAATGAGAATAAATTCTATTGGTCATGAGTTGCAATTGATGAATCTCTTGAATTACACTTAATACTCATGAACAGTAGAGGTTTGACATAATTTTTCCAGTGCTCCGCTCGGATCTTCACTTTCAAGTGGTCCAAATCTTATGCATAATGCATACGAAAATTGGGGCCATGTGATTGCTCCCATCGTCTTTTCTATCCATCAAAACCAAGAGATAGCATCACTTATCAAATGCATTGATGCTAAATCAACCATTTGATCATCGAGTATTCGATTAAATCATTGGAATTGTTCGGTGATGTACACCCATCCATTAAGATCTTCTCCATTGAAACATGGGAGATCAAGATGGAATGAATGTTTTTAGGGATGTTTGTTCTCATTATTCCTTTGAAAATGTTGACAATTTTTTGCTTGATCATCATCTCGTTGATGTAACCGAGATTAGTCTGCATCCTTATACTGAGCTTCAAGATCTATTAGTTTTTGCAATATTTGTGCCAATAATTTACTCCGAGCTTCCTAGTTCAGAGCTTTGATTTTAGCCTCCACCTTTTGCAATTTGGTCTCATACCCATCATTTATCATGGTTTGAAGAACGTTGGCTCTAATACTAAATGGTACGATCCTTATGATCGTATAAATAAAAAATAAGAAAAATGAGAATGAGAGAAAAGGCCGATTAGAGGTGGCTGAGCCTCCAAAGTTCACTAAGAACATTCAAATCATTCAACTTACTTCTTCTCATGAGGCATTACAATTTATTAACATCAAAACTATGAACATAAGGGAAAATATGTAAATATGACAAGCCAACCATGGATAGAGATGGAATCACGGAGGGTCAAGATGTGGTTAGTTGTAGGTGACAATAATGGAATATGTGGGCTGGTAAAAGCATTTTAGGGAAGTCTTAAATGCGATTAATAGGTTAGTTTGATGAGATTTAAAGGGGGTTTATTTAGGAATGCATTTAATGATAGGTTTTAGGATTGCATTAGTTGTATGGGATTTTGGTGCACATTAAAAACCTAACGGATTCCAATCCCATAAACCAAAGCGGCATTTCCAGGATGGCAGACTCCATGCCCAGCTTCGTCAAGTCAAAGATGGGGGTAACAGTTGGATCCATCGAGTGGCCTCTGATTCTTTTTCCAAAACTAAAGCCAACTTAATTGAAAGCAACAACCAATCTAACCTAGCTAGCATCAATGACGTGGAGCTGAAACAAAGAAGGAAAGACAACGAATCTCTATATAGAATCTCCTCTGAGCTGGATTTGATGGAAGCAAGCTAAGAAAATACGGAAAGAAGCCTTTATGGAGCGAGTGATAATAGGGAATCTATTGTTGGAAAAATGGAACTACTGAATTTGAGGTTTGGCCGATTCGAAAATGCCTCAAAATCTCCATTGGCCAAAATCCCAACTATAAAATAACTAGCTGGCCGTTTTTTAATTGCATCAAAATCTTCAAAGATCAAAACCCCAACTACAAAGATTCAAATTGGCAGCATTCCAAAGGCAAGTGAATCCATTGTACCTCCTACTTTCTCTCTTCATACTTATTCAAACAAGATTGAGTGGATTGGATTTATGTAGGAAGGAACAAAATCAAATAATCTTAACGGCCTTCCCCATCTCAAATGGTCACCATTTTCCTCCATGGGAAATCAAGGAAAGCATTCAATCCAATCAAATGACATGAACGGTCATCCTTTTAACATCCGGTTATCAAATGAACTGGTTCACACGTTGAACCAATTTATCCCAATGGAGACAATTATGGTTTGACCATGAATGAAGAAAGTTTAATTGAAACAAATCCGTGACAAGAAGAAAATAAATATTAGAGGAAAATTTGGGCTTTGGAATTTGAATTGCTAAGCACTAAAAGACATGATTTCAATGCAGCTTTTGCTTTTCCAAACTTGAAAGAGCAAGCTAGAATGGTGGGATGAAAACTAGCTTTAAAGATCACGAACTCAAGGACAAATAATAATAAGCATTCCTTGATAAAGAAGACTAGAAGTAACTCCTCTGAAAGGGTGGTGGTAGCTGGAACGCAAGGAAAATGAAGGTTCTATCCTAGAACTGTTGGTGTGGGGGTAGTGACCCAACAATTAGGATAATAAAATCACTACTCCAGGCAACTCAAGCCAACATTGTATTTTTATTTAAGACTAAATTTCCTAAAGAAAATTTTAAAATATATATATATTAAAAAATTGATATGTCAAATTATTGTATTGTGCCTTTAAATAGAATATACGGTGGACAGAGTTGCTTTAGGATGACACTGTCTCTTGTCATCTACTCAAATCATCAAAAAATTTAATCAAAGTTGAGATCATGAATTTTAATAATTTGCAAAAGTGGGGTTTAATGGGTGGGAGTGTACGGATGTCCAAGGAAAAAATGATGAAAACAACATTTGGGCTGAGATCAAAGGCTTCTCAACTTCGTACAACCTCCCTTGGTGCAGTATCAGAAACTTCAACACAATTTTGAACCTAAAAGAAAAAGAAGGTGGGTACTCTATGCCTGAGCAAGCTTACAGGGATTTCAAAGATATGGTGAACCATTGCAGGATTATTGACCTAGGCTACTCAGGACCAACTTATACCTAGTCTAATAGAAGAATACCATAATTCCCCATAAGAGAAAGGCTGGACAGGGCATTTGCTAGTACTAAACGGAGACTTAAATTCCCTGATGCCTCAGTCTTAGATTTATATCAATAGTGATCACAACCCCATTCTTCTAAACCTAGAAAAGTCAATAAGGAAAATAAAAAAAGAATGGGCCTTTCCATTTTGAAGCAATGTGGGCTGCCTATGAAAATTTCAACGAATTTTCCCAAGAATTGTGGCATCAAAGTCATAATGGTGATCTAGTCTCAAAATTGAATGAATTCAAAAAATGAATCAACAAATGGAGCAGACAGAACTTTGGAAATATTCAAAAGGACCTTAAAACCATTAGAGACAAACTATCCCAAATTCAATCAGGGCCAAATTCGAAAACTGGAAAACAAGAGGAGAAAAAGCTAACTTAGAAACATAATGAGGAGTTATTCTGGTTGCAAAGATCTCAAATATTTCATATATGAAGGATGGTGACAAAAAAAACAAGCTTCTTCCACGTAACAACACTCAATAGAAGAAGAAATAATCGAATAATTGCAATCAAATCAGAGGATGAGGTTTGGAATGAAGATCCAACAGAAATAAGTGTTATTTTCCTTAATTATTGTAATCACATCTTTACATCATCCAACCCTGCTGCGATGTCTGAGGAGTTTAAAGTGACAGATGCTCCTGTTATAGAAGAAGAAATGACGATATTTCAAGACCTCCTTCTATAGAAAAAAAATTAAAGAAAATGTATTTTCTATGAGTCCCCCTGAAAGCTCTAGGTCTAGACGGTTTTCTTGCTCTATTCTATCAAAATTGTTAGGAGACAATCAACGAGGATATGATCTGGTACATCCAAAAAAAATTTCAGAAAAAAAAAAAAACAATTTTCAAGATTTTCTAATCACACTAATATTGCTCTTATTCTAAATAAAGCACAAAATGAACTTCCCTCTAATTATAGGCCAATTGCATTATATATGTAATGTCTTATATAAGGTCATATCCAAAATCCTAGCGAACAAAATTAGGCCAACTTTTCACAAATTAATCTCTCCTTCTCAGAGTGCCTTTGTTCTTAGAAGACAGATCACTAACAACATAGCCATTACGAAGAAACTATTTCTCTCCATAGGGAAAATGAGAGGAAGAGAGGGAGTTTTTTCCTTGAAACTTGACATATCAAAGGCTTATGGTGGAATTGAATGGAGATTTCTTAAATCAGCCCTATAGAAGTTTGGATTTAATCAAGCAGTTGTGGACCTAATCATGGAAGAAATCACATCCACCACCGTCTTTATTTTGCTTCATGGAATGCTAAAGGGATTCATCAGACCCAAAAGATTCATTAGATAAGGATGCCCTTTATCCCCATATCTTTTCTTCATTTGTGCCAAAGTTTTCTCTTAGCTTGTCTCTAAGATGGAGTTGAGTTTCCAAATAAAAGACCTGAGGATAAACATGTATGCATCATCCATTTCTCACTTTATTTTGATGATTTATTGTTGTTTGGCAGATCCAATAGAAACAACATCAATAAAATTAAAGACTTGTTGAAAGTTTACGAAAAATGGTTTGGCAAGCAAATAAATTTCCAAAAATCTTTAATGTATTTTAGCAAAAACGTTAGCTATGAAAAATAGAACTACTATCTATGATGGGGGTTCAAAGCATGGAGAAAAATGAAAAATATATGGGTGCTCATTTGCTTCTAGATCAGTCAAAAAAGAGTACATTCCAATTCTTGATCTAGAAGGTGGACACAAAGCTATATGGATGGAAGGCAAAGTTGCAATCTCATCTAGGAATGACGAATCTAATTAAATCAGCCCTAACATTTATTCTGATTTTCTATATGGCTACAAGTACCATCCCAAAAGACATATGCAAAAAAATCAACTCCTCTCAAAGGGTTTGTGGTGGGGCTTTAACGAGGGAGGAAGTCATCTCTACTTTAAGAAATGAAAGCACTTTCAACAAGGAAAAAATTAAGGGGGCTAGTAATCTGTGAAATGGAGATAGTTAATAAATCGTTGGTTATAAAGCTAGGATGGAGGTTTCTTGAGAATCAGGAAGAAACATGAGCAAAAATTCTTAAAGCAAAATATTTAAGAAATTAATTTTTCACAGGTAAGTGTCTAACAAATGCATCATGCACTTGGGTGGACATAATGAAATGTAGAGACACTCTTAAATAAGGAGCATGTTGGCTGATTAGTTCTGAGCTCAATACCAAAATTTTACATGACACATGGATCCCAAACTCAAAAATTCTCATGAAGGTTATGGATTCAAATCCTAGTGGTGCTATTAATGTTTAGGGTCTTATTGACAAAGAGTACCCAAGACATGGAGGTAAGAATTCATTAATCTTAACTTTGATAGAGTTACAGCTTCCAAGATTATGCAAATCAAATTTTTCAAGGATGAACCTCATAATGAAGACAGATTGATATTGACCAAAACTCCATCCGATAAATTCTTAGCAAAATCGGTCTTCAAACTATTGATTGAATCATAAGGATCTACCTTATCCCTAAATAAGGAAGATGAAAAATTTTGGTTGAAATTATGGAATCAGAAAAGTGTACCCCCTTGAGTTCTCATGTTCATCTAGAGATGTCTTACTAGTGTTTTACCTCTTAAGAGCTCATTAGCTAGGTATATATCCAGTTGTGATCCCTTATGTCCTATTTGTGGAATGGAAGAGAGACCAAAAGTAATTTATTCTTTGACTGTGAAATGGCTAAGGTGGTGTGGTTCGAGTCTCCCCTGGGTCTCAGATTAAGGAAAAGGTGAAATCCTTTCCATGAATGGATCAATGAGTGAATGTCTTATCCTTCCCACTTCGAAACTTGTCAACAATGGGCTATAATTTTATCGTGCATCTAAAAGGCGAGAAATAAATTATTATTTAATCATAAATTGTCATCTGTTGATTCCATAATTGCTAATGCTATTATGATGATTAGAGATTATACTCCAAATATGAACATCCCAAGTTTCAAGATAGCTAACACCCCAGAAAATCTAGGAGTTAATAACTCTCCTAGGTGGAGTCCTCCTCCTAGAGATTCTTTCAAGATCAACATTGATGGTGCAACAGGAAACCATTGTGTAGCGGCTACTCTAATCAAGGATCATGAAGGTTCTTTTATGTAAGGTGAATCTAAAGAATTACACCCATGCGAGCCTCAAAAAGCCAAAGCTATGACATTTTATTTGGGGCTCCAACTAGTGAACAATCTCTTAGGCATTCTAGTATTTCAAGAATGTGACAATTTGTCAATTGTGAAGCTTCTAAATGACAAAAGGGATCATTCTCCTTGGGGAATCAATAATATCATTTCTAATTGCCGCCTCATCCTCTATCAATATTCTAATGTTATCATTTCATATGTTCCTTGAGATTGCAATAAAGCAACCCATGCTATGGCTGTTATAGCATCCAAAGAACATATCACTCTCAAATGAAATGGTACAAGTTTCCATCAAAGATTTCTTCCATTCTTGAAATGGATTATTGTAATCATGAGGATTTTTCAATTGAAGGAAATTGAGGTAATGCTCTTTGATATTGATAATATTGACCTTTTGATTTTACTTTGTTCTGTTGGATGTAGAATAATTTTGCGAAGACAAGAACCAAGGCACAAAAGTCATTAAAGCACGTTCAATTCTGGTCTTATGAATCTTTAGGCAAGGGCAATCCTCTGGTGGGTCCCAAGTCACACTGTACATAAAGGTGGAATAAATGGACTCATATCACCTGCAAAAACGATGAATAAATGAGCCGCCTTGAGCTGAGAAACAAAGGGGGGTGGGGCCCAAACACTTTTTGCAGGCCTCACCTCCCACTTGTGTCTCGGCTCAAGGAGGCTCATTTATTCACTGTCACAAGTGATGTGAGTCCGGAATAGACAACCAGGAATGGTCGACCCTTGGGCTAACTCTAGTCTAGGCGGATAGTTTTAGCCACAATAAAAATGAGTAATTACAACTTTAAGTACTGTTATAAGGTTGCATATATGAATCTGGCAATCTAGGTTTTTTTTGGTTTTTTGGGTAGCAGGTAGCAATCTAGTTTACTCACATAATCGGTTTTGGCATTTCCAAGAGGTGGGTGTGTATTACAAAGAAGAAGAAGAAGAGGTGGACTTGCCGCATGTACGTGCTGGTCCAGACAGTAGGTGAAGGAAGTCTATTTAGGGCGTGTTGTCCTACTTAGAGTCATCCCAAATGTTGACAAAACTCTCTCTCTCTCTCTCTCTCTCTCTCTCTCTCTTTAAAATTTTATGTGACAAAAGTATCTGTAAACCTATGTAAACGTGCCACGGATTGATACATGATATGTTTTTACATTTGGTCTCTTTTTGGACACCTACTTTTTCAACTTAACACTTTTTTTACATTTTTAACCCGAACACAACACATGTCAGCGTATAGTGTGCTCACAGAGACTTTTGGATCATTCTTCTGTTTTATCAGTTTCTGACCCACTCTCGCTTTCTCTCTCTAAATATTTTGTTTCTATATATATACAGGATTCTACCCTGGATAACAAATCTTATACATTCCATGTATTTCTTTATATTGAAAGTTACAAAATATATCATCTAGCATAATATGAAAACTCTATCTAATAAAATCACTAGCTTGAGTCACATGCAAAGTGTTTCCTTTCTCAAAGTATTAGCGAAAAAGATTTCGCATTCTTCCTATTATATTCTTAAATATATATAGAAGTATAGATCATTGCTAGGATTCTCATCTCCTAAACGCTTAAAGAAAATCTCACCACTTGAATTCGAACTCACATATGATTCAAGAAATCAAGCTTTATTATGAAATAACATAAGCATTAAGCACGTCTTTATTTACAACTGCACTTGCTAAGTTTCTCTTACCATGGCCAATCTAAAATCTTGTTCAACCTCAAATATCTCTATTAGAATCTCGGGCGAAAAAGAGTTCTCTTGCAAATCCAAGAAGTGTAATTCTCCCATATGAAAAATCGACCCTGGAATTCTCCCTGAGAATTTGTTTTCCCGAAGCAATAAGTGGTGCAGTTGGGTGAGGCTAGCAACCTCGGTAGGGATCTCCCCACTGAGAGAATTCCCAGCCAAATTCAACAACTTCAGATTCGAAAGATTACCCACTTCACTACTTATCTCTCCAGAGAATGAGTTGCCACTCAAGTCGAGGTGTTCTAGATTTCTCAAGCTGAACAAATGAGAAGGAATGGAGCCATTGAGATAGTTAAAGCTCATGTCAAGATAAACCAATCGACTTAAGCCAGCGAGCTTGCTTACTGGGATTTCACCTTGCAGGAAATTCTTGGACACATCGAGCTTGGTTAGGCTCTTTATGTTGAAGATGGGCTTCATGGGTTCAAAGCTCTCAAGGAACAGCTTGGAGAGATCAAGCACGACAACGGGTCGTCGAAAAGGCGAGCGAGAAGCATCACAGATGATCCTTTCCCATTGACAGCAATCGGAGTTACAGTTCCATGACTCTAAGTCAAAGAGTATCTCATCAGTGGATGAGTTCTGGATGAGTGAAGACTTTAATTCGAGGAGAGCTTGCTTGTGAGCATTAGAACAGCCTAAGGAAAGGTTATGGATTGAGGACAAGAGAAAAAGGCAGAATCCAATTATGGTTAGTTTAGCCATTGTTCTCTTCCTGGTTGCACCTTTCTTTTGGATTACTAAAAATATATAGCACTACATTAGACGTTTTTTGGGGTCCATATTCCATAATCGATCCATTGGACTGGTTGGCTTGACCCTAGAGTCAACACTTGGTCCCCACCTTTGAAGCGCGTGACGAAAGTTTAAGGCCTGGCTTGTTGAAACAGTGTCTGCTTCAAATCCTGGAAAGTGGGAAACGTTTTTCCTGATGCCCACAAACAACATTACTGACCTTTAGAAAGTTATTTTTATGCGTAAGAAAATAAGTCGGAATACCCAACCCTGTTGAAATATAATGAGTATATTAACTCTAACCTCTGCTACAACCTATAGGGTTTTTGGAGAGACCGTTAATTGTTTTATTTAAGATAGTACTAGCGGAAGAACCGGTGCGATGCACAGGAAGTATTAGAGAAAACAAACCATATAACAAAACATAGAAAGAAAGAAAGAAAATACAATTAGTCATTAAAATAGCAATTTGAAAACTAAAAGAAATTTTAAATGATTGAATAGATATTCATGTACAATTTGAAGAGGATAGTTCAACTGTTATAGCTCGAGTAGACTTGTTAAAAAAATTAATATGGAACCTTGGGAAATTCAACTATAAAACTGTTTGATCCAAGTGGATCTTGAATTGGCATATCCCTGAATTGCTTTAAAATATATGCTAGAAGTCCCACGAAGGTTAGTCATCAATTCCTCAACATGCCTTTCCATCTTCATTGCATCATCTTCTAAACGGTGACCTTGAGTCTCCATCTTTCCAAGACCAAACTTGAGAACTCAAAAATCTTGGTTGTCCAAATGAATAACTTTTGCATGAGTAAAATCTGATTAATAGAGAGAATTAATCAAAATAAAAAGAAATTATAAACTAACTATGTAGCTCTAATGGGGAAAATATAAGTTGCTTGTGTGTATCTAATAAAGAGAATTAATAGGCTCAGGCTGGGCTTTCTCATGCATACCTTCAGCTAAGTTTTCCTTCGCAAAAAACCCTCTTCTACAAAAGCTTTGGGGCCCATCAAATCTGAATCATCAATCCCTTCCCTTAAATCACATCCCTGTTTCAAAAATAAAATTAATACTAATATAATGGAAAGAAAAAAAAAACAAACAAAAAACAAAGAGTTGTACTACCAAAAAATATATTCATTATCCCCAACAAAAAAATAATTCTATGCTTCATAATGAAATACCACCATCAATTTGTATTTTAGATAAACGAAATACCACCATTAGAATCTCATAATAATCTACATGGGCAAATTACAAAAATAAGAAAAGGCATAGTCTACATGGGAAAAAAAAAAAACCCGAAACAATGTCCATATAGGAAAATAAATTTTAAAATAATACAGTATAGAAAAATAGAAGAAATACAATAACAACAACAACAAACAGCCTTATCCCAACTATTTGGGGAGGTTTGAGTAGTTTATTAAGGCCGGCTCTCAACCTGACGCCACCCTCCCCCTTTATCCGGGCTT
>JAOXJP010093033.1:0-14619 GCA_025762735.1 Platanus orientalis | reverse complement strand
CCTTAAGAGGACATGATGAGGGGATTTCTTGTACAGGGTCCTGCCATGCAAAACAAATTGAGCTGCTAATCTTCGCAAAGCACGTTGATTATTCTTGGAAGCCATAGAAGGTAGAGTCTGATCTTCCAAATAATTCTTTTATGTCAAAGAACAATTGATCCCTATTCAAATTAGTGGTTGTAATATGAAGATAATAGGCTGGCTCATTTCTCTATTCAATCTCAATCGGTGTCATCTCTACCCCTTAAGGAATGTCAATCATTGAAGCTAGTGTAGCCAAATCATCTGCCAAGTTGTTCCTTCCTCTGCCAATGTATGTGAAAGTCAGATACTCAAAGCTCTTAGAAAGGATCTATAGACCTTCATGGTAGTCTAAGAACTTCTCCCCTTACATGAACCAATCTCTAGTTGCTTGAAAGATGACAAGTGTTGAGTATTTATAGACTTCAAGTTCATCAATGCTGAGATCAATGGCTGCTTTCAAACCGATAATGCAAGCTTCATATTTGGCTATGTTGTTGGTGCATAGTGTAGTCTTACAGCAGTTAGAATGAGGGCACCTATAGGGGAAATAAGCATGGCTTTAATCCTATAGCCTAGCTGATTGACGGCCCCATTAAAGCACATTTTCCATCTGACAATCTTGTTCGATTCTACTTCAACATAAAGTATGTGTTCATCTGAAAAGTCAAATTTCAAGGACGAAGGTTCATCTCCTAGTCCATCTGCTAAGAAATCAGCTATAGCTTGCCCCTTAATAGCTTTCTGTGAGACATAGGTGATGTCGAATTTGGATAGCAACATGAGCCATCGGGCAGTCCTTCCCATGGTTGTCGATTTTTTGAATGGATACTTGATGGGATTTATCCAAGAAACAGAAATACTTTGTATGAAAGCAAGTAATCTTGAAGTCTTTTGGTGACCTAGACTAGAGTAGGGTAGGTTTTCTCAAAAGAAGTGTATCTAGTTTCATAGTCAACGAAATGCTTGCTCAAATAATAAATGGCATGTTCCTTCTTCCCTGTCTTGTCATGTTATCCTAATACATATCCCATGGAGCTGTCATGCATAGTCAAATACAAAATCAACAGGTGATCTGGCTTTGGAGAAATCAATACGGGTGGGCTTAGCAGATACTTCTTGATCTTGTCAAAGGTAGTTTGGTAGTTGTTGTTCCATTAGGTTGGAACTTTCTTCCTCAATATTTTGAATAGGGGTTCACAAATGGGAGTGAGCTGAGCAATGAAATGACTAATATATTGGATATGGCCTAAGAAACTGTGTACATCTTTCTCTATATGAGGTGTAGGCATTCCAATGATTTCTTTGGCCTTGGAAGGATCAACTTCGATGCCTCTTTCACTGATGATGAAGCCTAACAATTTTCCATGGGAGGCTTCAAAGATGTATTTGTTTGGGTTCAGTTTCAGTCTGTATTTCCTCAGTTGGGTAAATAGCTTATGTAGATGTTTCAAATGATCTTCCCAATGACAGGACTTAATAATCATATCATCAACATAGACTTCCATTTCTTTGTTGATCATGTCATGGAAGAGGGCAGTCATGGCCCGTTGATATGTTGCCCCTACATTCTTAAGACCAAAGGACACGACTTTATAGTAGAATATGTCCCAAGGGGTAGTGAAGGCAGTATTCACTCGGTCTTTTACATACATCTTGATCTGGTTGTAAGCTTAGAACCCATCCATGAAGGACATCATCTCATGTCCGACAGTATTGTCAATGAGCACATCAATGTGGGGTAAGGGGAAGTCATCTTTGGGACTAGCTTTGTTCAGGTCTCTGTAATCGATGCACATCCAGACATTGCCATCCTTCTTGGGTACAAGAACAATGCTGGCTAACCATTGAGGATATTGGGCAAACAAAAGAAAGTCGGCATCTCGTTGTTTTTGTATTTCTTCTTTGAGGGCTAGGGACCATTTTGATTGTAGACGCCTAGTCTTTTATTTGACGGGATGAATATTCGGGTTAGTGGGAAGCTTATGGGTGACAAGGTTTGTGTCCAAACCAGGCATGTCTGCATAGGTCCATGTAAAGATGTCTATATACTCTTAAAGTAAATTTAACAGGGCATGCTCCAGATCTAAAGTACTAGGAGTCCCAATTTTTACGACTCTGGGTAAGGCTTCCGACACAAGATTGATCTCTTGGAGGTCATCTACCGATGGAAGATTTTGGTTTTCTTAGCGACTGAACCTGAAGTTGTGTCTTAGGTTGCCTACGTACCCCTTACAAGTGCACTGGTTAATTGCTTTGATAATTATGAGTCAGTAGGGATCAAGTCTTACATAGTTCTTATTACAAAGTGGTGAAAGACAAAATCTTTTGAAAATATATAACAAAAGTGGAATAAGTAGGTTCTTTCAGGCCTATTTTCTTAATCAATTAATCAATTACCTGGTCCTGGTCCTCTGCTATGGCTGAGCTGGCTTGTCCGATCTGCTCTCTAGCATTTATGGGTACCCATGTTTTTGGCATGTTGACTTGGTCAGGGTCAAGCTCATCTAAGTCTAGCTCTCCACTTTCAATAACTGATTGCAGTGCATCCATGATGTCACCAGGGAAAGAGAGTAGACCTAAGGGAGCTAAGTTGTCCTCCTTATGTTCTGAGGTGTTGAGGGTTAAACTTTCCCCGACCTTAGGGACGGATGGCTTTAGAGCTGAACATGTGGGTATGAGGAGCAACCTTAAGATGGTAAGCAGAGTGATGACTAATGATTGGAGGGGGAATAATGATTTGTTTTGTTGGTACACATTTTGTGTTGAGCTTGGGTGGTACGTTTGAGCTTGTGGTTTAGTTGGAAAAGTGCTGTAAGTCTTGGGTAGTCCAGAATTGGATACAAAGTGTTGTGCGGCCTTGGGGCTGACTTTCTTTTTCTTGTTCTTCTTGAATTGGTGCTTGATCAAAGGTTTGAAACCTAGGCCTACTTTGTACAGCACCCTGATGGCTTTGATGGGGTTCATTCTTCCTTGAGAATATTTTCCTAAACCCTTATTTGGGTTGAACTTCATCTTGGCCATCATATAAAACTTTGGCGGAAGTATTTCAGCCTTCCTCCTTAAATCTGCCACCTCTCTCTGTATGTACAACCCTAAACTGATACGAGATGAAAGTATTCAAAGCCTGCAAGTTTCAGACTCCCAGTATCTTTTGTCCTATCATTGTAATCACATTTATGTTTGCCGGTATTGTGATGACCTCGTCATCGATAGTGAACTTCACTTTTTGGTGGAGAGTGGATGGGATGGCGCCTGCTTGGTGAATCCATGATCTTTCCAATAACATTGTGAAGGAGGATGGTATACTCAACACTTAGAACTGAACTTGGAACATTCTCCCTTATATCACTAAAGGAATGTACACTTCTCCTTGGTTGTGATTGACTGAGTTCTCGAAGGCCCTTATGTCATATGGGTTGGGTTTCACACAATCTGAGGGGACACCTAATGTGTCCAAGGTATCTTTTGTGCAAATGTTTATGGCAGACCCATTATCCACCAAGATGAGAGGAATACACATATTAGAATGATGTGTCGTGATGTAGATGGTTCTATTGTGCCTGGTGTTGCCCTCGGGAATCTCATCCTCTGAAAATGTTATGATGCATGGCATTGATCAGATCTGCTACTTCCCCAATTAGATAGCCTAAAGGGACTTGGTTCAACAAATATTGTATTCTGGTAGGTGGAGGGATGTTGATGACCTGGTACGGGGATGATAGGTTGGTTTGTTGTGCATATAGTGATGGTGGTAGAATGATATGAGGGGAGGAAAATGGGTTATGGGTTGTTGAACCTTCTTCATACATGCCTATGTCAGGAGGAAGAATTGTTACTAGGCTATCTGGGGCCATATCCCACATCTATGTAAACATGTACTCATATTTAGGAGGGGGGATAGGCGTAGGGGAGTGTCCATTCAAGGTGGACACTTGGTTGGTATTGAGCAAGAAAATGATTTTCTTGGGTTCTAAAATCTTGGTGATGACGCAGAGGGATTGAACTGGGTGTTGGTGAGATTGATCATATTGACCCCTTTAGGTGGCTAGTGGTCAAGGAATGGATTCTAGACAATGTTTGAATTTGGTGGAGGATTTGTAGGTGTAGGGTCAAATGATACCTTACCTTCCTCAATCAGGTCCTATATGTCATAACTTAGATGGTAGCACTTGTTAATGGTGTGCCTTAGGGATTGATGGTATTTACAATGTTCCATTAGATTATAGCGGTAGGGTAGAGGGTAAGGTGGAGGTCTCGGGTCAATTAGTTGTAGTAACCTATTTTTGACGAGGTACTCCATTATATATTTGTAGGAATACGACAATGAGGTAAACTTTATCTTTTTCTTCTCTACTCTGGGCACACCCGAGTATCTAGGCTAGTACAACTATTGTATTTAGGGAGGAATAATGTTCATGGTTGTTGGGTAGTTCTAAGTAGGATACAACTGAGGTAGAACATGACTATTGTTTTGAGTAGGCTGAGGGACCTTAATAGATTGCACCAAATTGACTTTTGGTCTGGTGACGGCTGCCTTCTTTGTCATGGTTCTGGTGGAATTGGGGATGGCAAGCAATGGATCTTGTACTAAACCTACCTTGATGGCCAACTCTACCTTTGCGGCTTTGTCAACAACCTCGGCGAAGTTTCTCTATGAGGCGATTAGGAGCATTAACTGGTAGGTGGGACCCAACGTCATAAAAAAAGTGGATATCATATCTGCCTCAAACACAGGGTGTTTCAGGTTGGAGGTTTTTAATCTTTACCTATAGAAAAAGTCCCTGATATTCTCTTCCACGATGGGTCTCATTCCTTCTACCTCTTCCTTAGTTGGTAGCATCTCAAGATTGAATTTGTAGTGGTTGATAAATGACCGTGTTAGTGCCCTCCATGTGCTGATATTGCTCTTTTCCTGGCTTGCCAACCATTTTTCTATATTCTTCTCTAGACTTTGGCTAAACATCTCCACTAAGATACACTCATCATGTCCCCACTAGAACATAGCGTTGTAATACATGCGAAGGTGCATTCTGGATATAGAGATCCTCGAAGTCTATAGAGATAGAGAACTTCCCCCCTTTCATTAGCTCTACTTCTCCTGTGAGCTTGGCTAGCTTTGCATTAATGTCATCATCCTTGGGAGGAGCAAAAATCTCCTTTCCTTTTCTATTTGATGTTGACGGCCTATATTGTTCTTCTAGGTTGAAGATGGCATGGTGTTCCAGCTACATGTATGTGGTAGTCCAAAGTGGGGTTGTGACATAGATGGGGCCTTGCATGTAGGACTGGAGGAAAGGCATAGTTTGCTCAATAGTACTGGGAGGTGGTGGCTCAGAGATTGTACATTGGCAGTGAGGCCCTCCCTGATTTATCATGTATTCAAACATCAACTTCTTAAATTTGGTGAGTATAGGGATTTGAGGCTGCTCATTGGTACTGGGCTGGCTGTGGGTTGGTAGAGAAGTTTTGGGTAGTGAAGAGGAATGACCATGCTTAGGGGTGGATGTCGAACCATGTCGGGACATGAAGTCCCCCATTAATCGCTTAACCTCAGACTTGAACCCATCCTGCTAGGAGGTAGGTTTCTTGAGGATACCTCTAGGAGGGTAAGAGGTGTGGTGCTCACCGTAGGTGGAGGCATTAACTTGTCGGCTATGGCTTTACTATGTTTTGCCTTCTTCTTCTACAGTTGAGTCTTTGGGGGAGCTATTGTAGCTTATATAGCTATGTTTTGAAAGAAGAGGATTGATTGTTATTATTTGCAGGGTTTATTCTTTATATTCATTCATATTTGTTAGCCAGATACTCTTACAAGTGCATATGTCATACAGGTGAATTCATGTCCTTTAATTAACTACAATATTTTTGGAAACAAAAACTTTGTACATATATATACATATCAGAAGTGATTACAAAAGGAGGGACTACTTGCCCCAATACATAAAAAATGAGAGCATAAAAAGTAATCTAAAGATTTGGCACCACTAGAGGTGGTGGTGGAGGTGGCATTGGTTTGTAGCCTAAAGAGAAGATCTGTTTTCTTAGCTCATGAACGCATGACTGTATCCATTGATCTTGTATGAAGGCCATGTTGTTGATGTGCCTCATCTCAATTCCCAAATCTTCATGGGAAGTCCTACTGTCATTGAGTTTTCTTTTTAGGGAGCGAATGAGTTCAGACTGGGTCTTGTTCCAATGCTAGGTGCAATCATATGAGACCTTGGCCTCTGTACGCAAATGTGTCTCAGCTTCTAAGGTAGCTTTGGTTTGGGCATGTAAAGCCCGCTCCTTGGCTAAGTTTGATAATGCTTGCTCATACTCTACCTGAGTGTGATAAAGCTCTGTATATGATGAGGATGTTGATTCGTTGCATGGCCGCTTGTTCGAAGAAGGGGACACTGCAAGGGTGGTAGGCTGTATGATAGGCTTATGGAGAAGCCAATGCTCATAAGAGGATGCCATATCTTGCACTTTCGAAGATACTAGCTGTGAATGCCAAGCAACTTTGGTATGTGAGTTGTCCTATAAGGAAGTTAGTATAGACCATGTGTGATTAGATGTATGATGATCAAGCTTGAAGATGTCTTCAAAGACCATGGGGAAATCGAAGAGATCTTGTGTGAGGGAAAATTGTCGAAGGACGTGTATGGGTACATAAGTACTCTAAAAGACTCCTGTGATAACCATGTATGTGTAGTCCTTGGTTGCTAGTGGTGGGTAGCATGCTTTGTGCCACTTAACTCACTAAGTAATATATTCAGGGAGCACAATAGCTATTATACTCTAATAACCAAATATTGTAGCTTTGGTCAGCAAGGGTCAATTGTTGACATGTATCTATATAGGAGTCAAATCATGTGACATATAAGTTAAAAAAGATGAAAGGATAGTCACATGTTCCTGTAGTCAGGCCTGTAAGAAAGTTAGGCAACCATATAACTGACATTGATGATGTTGAACACAATGAGAGAAACTGGAAATAGTCTTGGATATGATCATGGGTGAAAGGGTCTTCTTTTGTAGATGTTGCCCCAAGATATCGAGTAGAACACCATTGATATGATGACAGCTATCTGATAGTAAGAGTTATCCTAGAGCGACCAAGGCGAATGCTTTGAACTTGATGGGTTCAATGAAATCACCAACTTTCTTCCAACATCTTTCTAATAAAAGGTCAAAAGGACAGTGTAGATATTCTCATGTAGCTTCCTTATGCAGGGAGGCTTTGGAGATGTTCAATGCATGGAACCTTTGAGATAGCTAGACTTGTAAGTCGAGATTATGGCACTGATGTCAAGACAATGTTCCCAATCTAAGAAGGATTCGAGCTCCTATATAGTTGGTGTAAGCTCTTGTTCTCAGAAGAGGAATACTATGGACGATGGGTTCTAAAATAAAATGGTTGCCTCTAACAGTGGTCAATCCAAGTTGATTTGTGCTAAAGTCAATGTCGCCCCAAACTGGCTTTAATTCTTCCAAACTTCTCATTCTTCGGGGGGAAGGACAATTAAGGTGTTTGTAAAGTTTACAAAGATGATGGAGTATGAATCCAATTGTACAGACCTACAATCTATGTCTATAAGAAAAAACATGAACACAGGGTTAAAAATGTCATTTTACAGTTAAAAACGATATTTTACAGAAATTAAACCTTACGCCTGAATTTTGTGTCAACGCTTGAATTTTATTGAATTAAAATTTAGGCATTGAAGGAACAATTAGGCATTAAAACAGTTACAGGTAAAAATGCTTAATGCCTGAATTTGGTGTCAATGCTTGAATTGAATTGAATTGAATTAAAATTCAGGCATTGAAGACACGATTAGGCATTGAGAGCAGTTACAACTTTTTAAATGGCCCATGAATGTGCCTTTGTCTTTTTGTGCTTTCATTTGCTATTTTTAGTTACAAACGAGGAAGAGAGCTTGAGAAGTGTTATTCCCTTTTTTCTTTTCTAGATTTTTGTAAAAAACCATTACATTCCTTTCACCATGAGCTAAGGAGAATCAAGCTGGCATTTTCCACTTCTCTCAGCATAAGAGAAGGCATTGTGGAAGAATCTGGTGGCAGATGAGATGAGTTTTTTGTTTGATTTATTGATTTATTTCCCATTTTTATGAAATTTTCAAGTTCTTTAAACACTTTGTTTAAGATTTCATGTATTTCTTTGATTTTACATATTTTGTTAGATTTTTCTTGAATTTTCAACTTTAAAATGATTTAAAAGAGATTACTTTATTTTTTTTCATTTTGAAATAATTTCGATGAATTTTTCATAAAGGTTTTATCAATTTCAGATTTTTCAATGCCTGAAAGTTATAGCCCTAAATTACAGGTATAATGCCTAAATTTTCAGTCTTTTAATTGAAAATTCAGGCATTAGGCTTGAGACCCAGAATTGCATTTTTTGAACTTTTTGATTATTTTTGGTTTCTTTTAGCTTCCCTTTATGCTTAGACATTATTTTAACATATTTTTATGCATTTCCTTTTGTAGATTAGGGGGAGGGTAGAGCGATATGGCTCCTGATCCAGTGTCCAAACATTATGGGGGCGGATGTGCTCTAATGTGCAAGACAAGGTGCAGACCCTAGGATTCGGCCCTTTTCTGAGTCTACCTATGTTGAAGGCAAACAAGGCATTGATGATGGCCTTAGCTAAGAGGTGGTCCCCAATTACCGGCACTTTCCACTTTCCTATGGGAGAGATAGGGATGCCTCCTATAGATTTCTATATGATGACTAGCATCTCGATGGACGGCACACCCCCACCTACCACTGACGATTTTGATGCGGATTTAGTGGCACGATGCATAAGGCCACAGCCAGTGGAGTACTACAAGGGCATGGAGGGTGTCCTTCCCTCTTAGTTTAAGAAGAAGTACGTGTGGGCCACTAACCAGAGCACACTGGCAAAGATCGACTTCTTTACCCGCACCTTCCTCGTCTACATGTTGACCGACTCCATCTTTTACTGGAAGAGCGACTGGGACTACTTCCACTTGCTGTCGACATTGGAAGACTTGGGTGCAGTCAACACTTATTGTTTGGGTAGGTCTGCCCTCAAGTGGATGTACACCAACATGAGTGAGATCTTAGTTGGCAGAGCTCTCATGCCTTCTTGGGGCTGTACTTCTTGTGGGAGGTATATCTTGATTTTACTTTTAATTTCTTCATGTTTTGTTTGTTTTTCTTTATGACATTGATTTTTTGGATTCTTTCTTTTACATGTGTGGTGTTATGAACACTTTCCATCTTTAGCTTATGTGTGGAGGGGCTAGGAGGTGTTCCCTTTCCCTTGTGTGGCAAGGTGGAAGGTTTTGAACACCCACCATAAGCTCCGCAAGCCCATCTTCACCTTCCGACAAGACCTAGATTTCTTGACAACTGATCAGGTAAGTACACAATACTTTTTTTTTTTACTTGACTATTCATTTTACTTTTGAAAATTTATTATCTAACTCCTATTGTGCTTGGTGCAGGTTAAGTGGCGTCCATGGACCCGATGGGTCTTGGAGAAAGACGCTGCCCTTGATTAAACCTCGGCTTGGGCTTGGTCTCGTCAGAGAATTATGCTGGTTGCCATTAATGAGATCACCGTGTACCTCGGGGAGAGGTGTTGGCACTAGGTTAAGGTAGGAGTTGAGGACTTTATGGTCTTGTATTCACCCCCTCGGGTCATCAATACTAAGAGAGAGGCTGGTAGGGTAGAGATAGGCACTAATGCCTCGGTCTTCCTGGACTAGGCCAGAGATTACAGTGAGTGGTGGACCACTCAATCCTGTGGGCCGTTGGTGGCCCCATTGAGCCCCAGGTGAGTTTATTTTATGTTTTTGCAAACTTTTGATATATTTCATTTACTTTACTTTTTCTTTAAAACATCTGATGATGGATTGATTTGACTGGTCCTATCAGGTAGCTAAGGCCCAGCTCGCAAATGAACTTGCACCTCCTACTAGGAGAGGAAGGAAGAGAAAGGCTCCTGTAGTTAAGCTTGACCTGGTAGGGGTGATACCCGAGGTGGTGACAGTGACTGACCTCGAGGTCGGGGTTAACGAGGAGCCTTTACCTGATGCAGAGCTTCCCGAGGGGTGGGTGCCTCTAGAGGCTGTGACCTAGGTATGACTTGGTTTATTTTAGTAATGTTTTTTTTTAAACTGTGAATTTTAAGATTATTTAACAAATTTTTTGTACTTGTTGTAGGTCTCAAGGGAGATGTACCTAAGTGCCCTCCAAAAGTTGATGAGGTGCTTTGCCTTGCTCGGACAAAAGCACCAAACCCATTTGACAGAAGTTGCGGCCATGAAGGAGAGCCACAAGAAGCAGGTTGAGGAGGTAAAGATGAAAAGATAACTTTTTTTTTTTCAAAAGTACATTTTTTTAAGATTCTGACATGTGTTTTTTATGTTTTGTAGTTGCTGAGGTAGATCCTTGTTCCCTGGTGTCAGCACCCAAAATTTGACTCGAATCTATAAAGGGAGTCAGATGGTTTTATTACAGCATGGGATAAGACTTTGGTCCAAACACCCCTGAACTTTGAATAGGCAGGCATTCTCAACAGACATTCTGGTTGCAAACACAGTGAAAGTATTCTCAATCATCAACATCTTGAATTTGCCAACCTTCGTAAGCCTCCCCACATTGAAACATCAAAAGGCTGTCAAATTACCATTTTACCCCTACACCTCCAGAAGCCCAAATCAGACCCAATCAAACTCCACTTTTCAACCTCTCTACATCAACATCTTGAATTGACCAACCTTCACAAGCTGTCCCACATTGAAGCATTGAAAGGTTGACAAATTACCATTCTACCCCTATGCCTCTAGAAGCCCAAATCAGACCCAATCAAACCCCACTTTTCAACATCTTTTTCATTAATAGATACATCTTGAATTTACCAACCTTCATAAGCCTTCCCACATTGAAACATCAAAAGACTGACAAATTACCATTCTACCCCTACACCCCCAGAAGCCCAAATCAGACCTAATCAAACTCCACTTTTTAACTTCTCTACATCAACGAAGACATCTTGAATTTACCAACCTTCATAAGCCTTCCCACATTGAAGCATTAAAAGGCTGGTAAATTACCATTTTACCCCTGTATCCTTTGAAGGCCAAATCAACCCTATTTGAACCCATTTTCCCCATAACTCCCAAAAAACTCTCCACAAAGAAGGATTCTAGGTCTTAGCCACTTTCGCGAGGTCTCCAGCATCAAAATCCCAAAAAGCTGGCAAATAACCATTTTGCCCCTAAACCTCTAAAAAACTCAAACCATAGGCTATGAAGCCGATTTTTTCCAAGATTCTCCAAATATCATCAACATTCCCAAAGTGGGATACAGAACAATAAGAAAATTATTATTTTTCCCACACATCCTCAAAATACATCATTTTCCCCTAAAATCAAACCTTTAGAAAAACCCTGAAGGCTCGATACAAATCAGAAACTCAGCCTGTCAGTGGCCATACCCTCATAAGCCCTAAATCTTTCCAAGGAAAACCCTAAAGAGCACAATGCTCCCCAATTGGCCCAATCTATCTCCAAAGGACAGCAAACACACCTGTATCAGCCATGGACACTCGGTCAGCTCCCGAAAACTCTTTGGAAGTCCAAATCCATCAAGATCAGGCTCATTTTCTTCATTTTTTTGAGATCTTTGATAAATGCCCTAATGGAGAAACCCTTCCTCAAACCTTGCACCACTTATTAACTCAATTCTTCACCAACCTAAGGTATGATTCTCGATTAGGTGACCCCAGTTCAGAAATCTCCTAAAAATTCACCAAGGATCAGATTCTCTACCTATCAAGCCCTAGGGCACTGCAAGTCTAAAGCCTAAACAACCATGATTATAGTCACTCCCTATTTAAACCCAAAAAAACCAGTCACAGGTCCAAGTGATATTCATCACGAGATAATTTAGGGTTTGGAGCATAACTTTCAACTTAGGTATCTGATTCATACATAGTCAAAGCCTATGGCTCACAAATCTCAAGGGCTATCTTTTATATGAAGATTTTGAGAATCAATTTTACCTTCTTACCCCTCTTTCATTGGTATAGGCCAATACAAGTATATTTGGAACCCATTTTCACCCACCTACCCATATCAGATTCTAATTTCGTCAATTCTTTTATGACCAAAATGTTTGAGAGGTGCAAAAAACCTATAAATCTTGAAAATCCACGAGCCATCGAGCTCAAAAAGTAGACCCAAACAGTAAATGGGCAACATTCAGACAAAATATCTTAATTTGTACCCAAAATACCCCTAAGCTTTTTCCTAAACCCTACACCCCCCATTTAGAATATTTCAAATAGAGGGTGGACATTTAAGGACCACCTCTCTCAACCCTACACCCTCCCCATGGACCCCACACCTTCCCTCACACCCTCTCCCCACATGACATGTGGCATGAGGGCCCACCACATTCACCCTTATCCACCCACCTCTCTCCACCTCCATGAAACCCTTTATAAGCTGCCACGTAACCCTCCCTCTTCTCCACATGTTCCCCACCTCCTCACTAGGGGCAGCCACCTCCTAACCACCATTTTAGAAGCCCACCTCACCTCACACCTCACCCCTCTCCCTACTACTCCTTTTCTGAGCCCCTCTCTTCTGACCACCTCACCCTTTCCATCCTCATCCACTCTACCTCACCCCCCTCAGCACCTTACTATAAAACCCTCCCTAGTTCATGATTGAGAGAGACCAACCAAAAAAACCCAAAGAAAAAAAAAAGAAGAGAGAAAAGAAAGGAAAGAAAGAAAAGAGAAAAGGAGAAGAGAAAGAAAAAGAAAAAAAGGAAAGAAAGAAGAAGAATGAGCCAACCCACGACCAAGTAGGCCCCCTCTCCCCCCTCTTTAAACTTTAAATTACCCCACTCCCATGTTATAATGACTTCATTTACCAAGATTCAATCAGTGAGACATGGGGGAGACAAGTTGTCTCCCCCTTTTTTTGTTTTCTTTATATATCACCTGATAAATGGACACTTTTATTTTGTTTCTATACTGAGTTGGGGTTGGTGACTTATATCAGATGTCACCAACCTCCAAACCTATCATTGAGCATGATTTGGGTCCTAGAAAATGATGCCTGGTTCCAAGAATGGACCCCACTTTGCTGCTCATAACAGTGTGTTCTTACACTATTTTACTGAGCCATTCACTTACCATGACTTTTTTACCCCACTTTTAAATTGATTTGTGTTAATGTATTTAGTCCACTATTTAGTTAACTTAGTTATTCATGTAATAAATTTTTTACAAACCAATTTCCCCATGTTAGCTATTTTTACTCAATTTTATATTTCAATACATAATGTGCTGTTAAAAGTCTAAGACTTACTAGTTGTATCTGTTGTTTGTACCATAAATCCTTACACAAAATGAATCTTGGCCTAAAAGTTTAGATGGAAACTCCCAACTGATCCCTTGACTTCCCTATAAAATTTGGGACCCACCTAATCTCTGGATTCTAAGATATGGGTCCCATAACCCTGACTTTTCTGAAGAATCTGTGCTATGTGCACAGTGTTTTACACTTTGGAAAATTCCAAAGGTGGGTTTCACCCATCCTCTAGAAGCTAGGAATTTTTGTGAACCCTGCTAGGGATGTTACTCACCTCCCCTAAAAGGCCTAGGGTTAGTGGACCCTAGACTGCTGTTCAAAATCCTAGAAAATAGTTACTGTTTTTCTGAGAAAATAAATAGTACGCCTGATCTCTCACTCTATGAGAGATCAGGCGTACTAGGCTTTTAGGCATACCCTGGTTTTCAAGTATACCAAAACAAAAAATTTCTAAATTATCCCTAAAACCTCAATGATCCACAAATGACCTCTAGACCTTTAAACCTATTCTTCCAATAGTCTCAAGCCTCTGACAAATCAGCAAAACCCAAAAAGGGCTCAATAGAGTCAGTACGCTTAATCTCCACCTCTGTGAGAGATCAAGCGTATATGGACTTTAGGCATACCTTGACTTTTAGGCATACCAGAACATAAAAACCTCAAAATTAAACCTTATCCTACACCAACCCTTAAATGGTCCCACAACCCCTAAAAATACCTAATAAGAGTCTCAGCCCTCTGACATACCAGTAAGACCTAAAAAGAGCTCAATTGAGGTAGTACACCTGATCTCTACCTCTGTGAGAGATTAGGCGTATATAGGGTTTAAGTGTATCCTAATTTAATCAAGCATACCTGATTATAGTGACCTTAAATGGTGTCCACGAGTCTCCAAACACTCACAACAACCCAAAAATTCATAAAAATGTAAGAAACCTGACTTTTATGTAAATTCTAGAATCTAGAATTAACAGTAAAGATCAAGTGGGACCCAATTAAGCCTATCTATGAGAGATTAGGCATATCAAAGATTAGGCGTATGACCTGGAGATCAAGTGTACTAACAAAAAACCTTTTTGAAATTCTTTTATTTTTATTCATTACTTAATGAAGATAAAATAAATGATTAAGTTAGAGGAGTCATCCTAAAAATGTGGGTGATTGGGGTGCCTAACACCTTCCCTAATCGTAACCAAACAGCTTACCCAAAACTTGGAAAACCAGACCAAT
>JAOXJP010093022.1:0-14620 GCA_025762735.1 Platanus orientalis | reverse complement strand
AGCCAGGGGGGGGAGAGAGAGAGGGAGAGAGAGAGAGAGAGAGAGAGTATTCCATTCTTTAATTTTTGTCTTTCTTTCCTTCTTTCTTTAATTAGGTTAGCTTACTAAAATCACATAAACATATGTTTGTATTGTATGTTAATGAGTAAATTGAGGGTTCTACCTTATATGATAATCAATAATATATAAAATTACAAAATATATCACTCAAATTTTTTTTTTATTACATGGATATGTATATAGGTATATTTTAATATTATTAACATAAAAATCTATTCTAATAACTATAATATACTAGAACATTTAAATATAATTGTTAATTAGTAGATAATTTGCTGTTATTAGTTATGCATTATGGAACCAATCTGGTTCTTTGAAAAATTATTTTTTTATTAGAGATTATTACCGTAGTGTATATCAGTTATTAGAGGGTGCATGCCATTTATTAGATATTACAGGTTTTTCATCCAAAATTATGTTGAGTGATCTTCTATTATTAGCAAGTTAGGAATGTAAAATCTCTATTCTCCATTTTGAGGGGGAGTGTGGAGACTATGTATATGAGTGGCATGTTGGGAATGTAAAATCCCTCTCTTACCATGCTGCAAAGAGCTTTCTCTCTCTCTCTCTCTCTCATACCATGTTGTAAAGAGCTGAGATGTAATAGAGATCCTTACAAGCTCTCGCCTCCTCCTACCTTTTGGGGAGGCAGCAACATAATTGAGATCTAATAAGAGCTGCAGTAATGACAGGTGCAAATGTTTGAGCAAATGGCACAAATACAGGAAGCATGCCAGCAGGGATGCAATGCCTCAACCGTCAGTCTTCATTTCTGTGCTTCTTAGAAATATATCAACTCACCCATGAATAGCACCATGGGAGAGTGGATTATGTACCACAACTTAGAGAGTGGCTAAAGTTGGAATGACATCAGGGCTGACACATCAGTGCCGAAAAAGTGATATACACTTTTTTGGGCATGTTTTTTGCTTTTTGGCACTGATGTGTCGGCCCTGATATCATTCCAGCTTTAGCCACTCTCTAAGTTGTCCTACCAAATCCTCTGCGGCACATTGGTAGTAAAGCTCCACTCTCGCTGGGCCTCCATAAGAGAAGCGCCTTAGGTCTTCATCCTCTACATCTCACAACTGAAACTTGAAACCCTAACGACTAGATCGACCATTGTTGGTGCATCTCTCTCTCTCTCTCTCTCTCAAGTGGGGTAGAGATAAACGAGTTCAAAAGTTGGGCTGTTGACGTTGGGCTTCCTGCATTTGGCCTGAAGCCCAAAATTTTAAATTGGGTTGAGTTTGGGATGACTGTATGTGGCTCAGTTTAGTCTAGGGCCAAGTTTGGACTCAGGTGCAATAGTTCAGATTGGGCTTGGGATGACCTAGGCCTGACCTAGCCTGGCCCGATTTGTGGTATATATAGGGCTGTCAATCGGGCCGGGCTGAGGTCTGCCCGAACTTAGTTATATGGGCTTGAACTTAGTCCAAGCCCAAATTTGGCCCAAGGTAGTCAGCCCAAACTCAGCCCATTCTAAAATCATGGGCTTCGGGCTAAGTTCAGGCTGACCTGAACTTAAAACTCATTTTAAAAAAATTGATTATTAAAGTTCATTTTAAAATTTGGGCTAATAATGGCTCTTTATGATCTCTAATACTTTGAAAATATGCCTAATTAGTAAATTTGGGTAGGGCCAGGCCAAACCATATTTTATACCTATTTCGGGTCGGGCCAGGCAGGGTCAATTACTACTTTGGGTCAGGCTGAGTATGGACTGAAATTGCGTTTGCCTAAACTCAGCCTGAATAAAACTTCGGGCCTGAAATTTGGGACCAAACTCAGCCCAATTTGAAGTTACCTTGGCCTAGTCCAATTATTTTTCGGGCCGGACATGTCAAGCTTCGGGCTAGCCCGGCCCAATTGACACCCTTAGGTATATATACCACAAGTCAACACATTTTTCATTCATATGTTTTCTCCTTTCTTTGCTTCTTCTTCTTCTTTTTCTTCCTCACTCTCCATCTAGACAAAGTTTCTTTTTCTCACCTATCACATTAGTGATGAGAAATAGAGAAAGTGGCTAATTATCTGGCGAAGCAAGTCATAAGTGTTGGAATGAACGAAGATAAACAATACAATAAATCAATGAATTTGATATTTACTTCTCTCGAGAATGATGAAACACTAACATAAAAGTTGGAAGTTATTATAACTAACCAATTTTCATCACTCATAGTTCCACTAAATAGCAAATATAAAGCATTTCATTGATTATCAATAAAAAGTGACAATTAAAAATAACTATAATATAGGGAGAAATATGTTGGGGGTTTATGTCATAAGCATATCAATCAACCAAACAAGATGAAAAATAAAAAAACACAACCACAAACACATTGAAAACCCCAAGTTTGGAAAAAAAAAACCACGGAGTTGTAAAGAAAGCTTTACTATTTTGGGAAGATTAGAAGAGTTCTCTCTCAATCTCTCATAAACCATAAGTTTCTCTCTCTTTTCTTCTCATACAATCACCCTAGGCAACCTTAGAGACTCTATATACATCATAGAGGTCGACATAGGGAAGAGTCTCACTCTCTTACGAACCTTCTAAAAGAGTTTACAAAATTTTTCGTGCTTTAGACCGATCCGAACAAATTGTAAACGGATTTTCTTCGGACTGATCCAGAGCACTCTGGATTTCTGATGTAAGCATGCCCGAGAGCCCCAGATTGATCTGGGCTGCTGAATCCATCCTTGGGCCCTTTAGGAACAACTCTAGCTCTTTGAATATGTTCTCTTGATTCTACTTTTCTTCCAGTTACATTAGACTCCATCTCCAACAATCTCCCACTTAGAGACTGATGCTTTTTTTCCCGTTGTCTAACTCCTGTACTTGCGATGAGACATCTTCATCTCTACTCATGAAGACTAATTAAAGCTTTGCAAAGCTCTAGTTTCTGAACTGTTATTACCTTGATAGGCATGTTTACTAGATTATTATCCATATGGATATCCTCTAATCTCAATTCTTGCTCTTTTAGGAGAGATTTTATGAAGTGATACCTTCTATCAATGTTCTTGGTTCTGGCATGAAAGCTGAGTTTTTTGCAAGATAAATATTGTTTTAACTATCACTAAATAGCCTACTAATTTTCTGATTTTTCCCAACTCCTCCATCAAGTTTTTTCAACCAAATCAATTCCTTACTAGTTTTTGTCGTTGCAATGTATTCCACTTTCGTTGAGGAAATCACAAATATATTTTGTAGTTAAAACACTCAACTGACTGCTATGTCCCACAAGGTAAACATATACCCCGCCATACTCCTCCTCTTGTCGTTATCTCCCAATAAGTCCAAGTCTATGTATTTTTGTCATTTTACTTCCTTCCTTCAAAAACTCAAGGCTGTGTTAGTGGTCCCTCTCAAGTATCTCAAGAGCCACTTAACCTCTTTCCAATGCATCCTTCTAGGTTTGCTCAAGAATCTATTCACAACTCTCACTGCTTGAGTTATATTGGGTCTAGTACTGACCATGGCATACATTAAGCTGTCCAATGCTGAAACATATTGAACCTCAGACATATAATCATTCTCTTTTTAATTCTTGGGAGAATCTTCCTTAGCGAGTCTGAAATGACTAGCCAATGGATACTAATTGTCTTTGCATCTTGCGTATTGAATCTACTAATAACCTTTTTGACATACTCTACTTGAGATAACCTCAACTCATGGTTTTTCTTGTCTCTTGTGATTCTCATTCCAAGCATTTACTTAGCTTCTCCCGAGTCCTTCATCTCAAACTCCTTTGACAACTACTTCTTCATGTTGTTTATTTCAAGTATGCTTAAACTTGCCACAAGTATATCATCCACATACAAGAGTAGAATAATGTACCTGTCATCAAAGGTTTTGTGATAACAACAATAGTTTGCATGGCACATGAACCTATCAAACTGATGTATCATTGCCTTGGGACTTACTTCAATCCATATAAGCTCCTCTTAAGTTTACACACCATTTTCTCATTGCCTTCTAATTCATACCCTTGTAGCTACTACATGTAGATGTCTTCTTTCAAGTCATCATGAAGAAAAACTATCTTCACATCTAACTGCTCAAGATGTGGATCTTCCATGCTTAGCACCACTCTAATGGTGGTCATCTTCACAACTAGAGAAAATAGTTCAGAGTAGTCAACACCTTTTATTTGTTGACACCCCTTCATAACTAACTTGACCTTGTATCTCTTGCTTCCATCATGATCTTCCTTCAACTTGTACACCCATTTGTTATCCAGTGTCTTTTTTTCTGTAGGTAGTGAAACTAAGTCCCATGTTTAATTTGTAATAAAATATTTCATATCCTCATCCAAGGCATGCTCCCACTTTGTTCTTTCATCAACCTCCAATGCTACATCATAGTATTCTAATTCACCCCCATCTATTAACAACAAATAATACAACAAATGAAAGAATCTCTAAGTTAGCCTAGGTGTTCTTGAATACCTTCTTAATTTTGAAGTAGGTGTCTAAGGCTTCATTTGCATGTTTACTTCTAGTATCTCATTGCTTTCTTCTCTTGGTACTTCACCATAAGAAACATCCTCAAGTTCCACAAACCCCTTCTTGCCTTAATGCTCTTCTACCTTGTATTTATATATATCTTTTTTATTTAATACTACATCTCTACTTCTAATGCCATTTTTGTTTTTCATTATCTCAAAATTGATAACCAAACTCATCATAACCGTTTCCAATGAAAGTGAACTTTTTTGACTTCGCATCCAACTTGTTTCTCTGATTAACGTCAACATGAACATAAGAAATACAACCAATCATTTTGTGTTGTAAAAGGCTTACCTCTTTTCTCTTTTATTCTTCTTTAGGCATGATCCACCATTTAATGGTACTAAAGGTCCTTTGTTTATTAAGTATGCGATTATGCTAATCACATTCGCCCAAAATTGTTTAGGAAATCCCACAGACAACCTCATGCTTCTTAGCTCGCAATATAATCGTTCTGTTCATCCGCTCAATTTCACCATTTTGTTGCGGTGTGTGTGGTACTGTCTTCTCCCTTCTAATCCCATTTAAAATACACAACTTTTCAAACTCTTTGCTACAATATTCCCCTCCATTATCAAACCTTAAGCATACTTAAGTCTTAATCCTATTTCATTCTTAACCAAAACTCTCAACTTTTTAAACACATCAAATACGTCAGACTTATGTTTCAAGAAATAAATTTATAGTTTTTTAGTCGCATCATCAATAAAAGTAACAAAATAGTAAGAACTACCAAGTGAACATACTTGATGTAGTTCCCATATATTAGTATGGACTAGTTCTAACTTTTGAAGCTTTGACATCCTTCCTATTTTACAAAAGCTAATCTTCTGTTTTATAAAAATGTAGTTTTTACAAAATTCCAAGTCAAGAACCTTTGAACCTGGAAGCTTGCATTTTTTGTAGAGAATCTTTTTGCTTATGTGTCTAAATTTCTAGTGCCATGTGTCTGAGTTGACACCCGTTTTGGCTACATTAATGGAGCCCTGATTTTCAGTCAGATATAGTGTACCTTCCTTATTTTCCTAAGCTATCACTAAGGCACCTTTTGTTACTTTTTTCGTGTCTCCCGTGAAAGTAGTTGTGTGTCCCGAACTTGCGAGTTAGCTAACAAAAATTAAATTCCTCTTTAACTTTGGTATGTATCTCATACCATTTAACAACCATGTACCTCATTAAGTAGGTTCAACTGAACATCTTCTTTGCCAATTACGTTGTCAAGCCTTATTGTCTTTAAGATAGACTTTGTCATAGTCTCCTTGCATATAATTCTTGAGACATTCTTTATTTGTTATGTTATGAAAGGGCGCACACAAATCTAACACTTAAGACTCTAAATTTTCATCAAGTGCAAGAATCAAAGTGACTTCAACAACATCACCTGCAATATTTACTAAAGCTTTATTCTCCTTATATCTGCCTTGCTTCGTCTTCTTCTTCTGTGCCCAACAATCCTTCTTGAGGTGTCATTTCTTCTCACTATTCCAACATTTCACACGCGGTTTTGTTGACTTAGATTTTCCCCTGGATTTTGACCTCACAGGGTTTTGTCCTCTTTCAGTAGTTCTTCCTTTTCCTTCTACATTTAGTATGCTTTCACTTGATGATGTTTCTCCTATTGACTTTTGTAGACTTATTCATTGAGTAATATATTCACCCACTCTGGATTCTGTACACGCAAAATCCATGCACAATGCATGTCTAGAGGCTTGGGAACACTTACATCAGCATTGAAAAGTGATTTGCATGTGCTCAAAAAAATGAAAATCACTTTTCAATGTTGATGTGAGTGTTCTCAGGCACTTGACACACATTGTGCATAGATTTTGTGTGCACAAAAGCCGGGCCGATATTCACCACATCATCGAACTTCAGAGTGCTTAAACTTGAGGAATTGGTCAACGCCATAAGTAGGCCATCCCAACTCTCTAGTAAAGAGGATATGATCAACAAGGCTTTAACTTCATCATCGAATTTGATGTTTACTGCGATTAACTGACTTGTGATTATGTTGAACTCTTTTATATGTTCCGCAATGGTTCCTCCCTTAGTCATCTTCATGTGAAACAACTTCTTCATTAAAAATACCTTATTTGATGCTGATGGCTTTTCATACATCTGCGTAAGAGCTATCATGAGATCTTCAATGGTTTTCTCTTTGGAAATATTGAAAGCAACTGACGACGACAAAGAGAGTTTGATCGTACATAGGACCTTCCTATCGAGCACCTCCCAATCCGCGTTTGTTATCATCTCGGGTTTCTTTGCTTTTCCTCCAAGATGTTGATAAAGATTTCTTTGGTACAATAAATCTTTTATTTGCATCTTCCATAGTGTAAAGTTTGTACCATTGAACTTCTCAATTCTAAACTTTGTGGATTCATCCGTTTATACCACCATTGCTTTCACTCAAAATAAAGTATCTAAATTCATTGGTTTTCCAAAACCTCAGCTCTAAAACCAGTTGTTGGGGGTTTATGCCAAAAGCCTATCAATCAACCAAACAAGATGAAAGCAATAATATCAAATAAAAATACAACCACAAACACACCACAAATAGAGGATTTATGTGGAAAACCCCAAGTTGGGGAAAAAACCACGAAGCCGCATAAAAAGCTTCACAATTTTGGAAAGATTACAAGAGTTCTCCCTTATTCTTTCACAAACTACAAGTTTCTCTATTTTTTTCTCTTAGACAATAACCCTAGACAACCTTGGAGACTTTATATACATCAGAGAGGTCTAGTTGGGGAAGAGTCCCACTCTCATACGAACCTTCTAAAAGAGTTTACAAAATTTTTGTGCTTCGGACTGATCTGCATAAAATGGGGACCGATCCACCCCAAAATGATTCGGATAAATTGTGGACCAATCCACTTCAGACTGAGCTGTACAAATCTACCAACAGATCTAAAGCTTTATGGATTTCTGACTTGAGCATGCCCGAGAGCCCCGAACCGATCTGCTTTATCCAGATAGGTTCGGGCTATTGAATCCATCCTTGGGCCCTTTAGGGGCGGCTCTACCTCCTTGAATTTGTTCTCTGTATTCTTCTTCTCTTCCAACTGTACCTTCAACAAAATACGTAGTAAGTGGAGTGTTAAATAATTTCTTACAGTTTGAAGAGTCATGGCAGTGGTTGCGGTCAACAACAAGTTTAAAGAGATTCCCCAAAAAAATGCAAGTCTATAACATGATGTTTAGAAGAGAAGATATTCAGGGGTTGAGAATAGGTGCAAGATAAGCTTGTACGTAGCTTGTTAACGGCTGTTTTCTTTCTCATGGTTGATTTGCAAGTCACGATGTTATCAACCCAAGGAGGAATGCAAGAGAGGATGACAAAACACAAGAGACTGACACCAATGTCAAGTTTAGATTAAATTGTAAAGCAACCATGCAACCATTGAAAGAGAAAGGATCAATGAACAAATTGTGTCACTTTGCCGGAAGATTGAAAGATCATATCCTGCACATTGCCATCAATGCTACAAGAGAAAATATCATAGATCCTTAGGATAAAAAGAATAGGTAGGGGTGTGTTGGGAAAGTGTCTCGAATTCAACCCAAGATGTAACCCGAGTGTGCGATCTGGAGAAAAATCCAAATGACCCGTTTATAGGCGAACAATGAACAAAGTGAACCTATGCTACCGTACTTCCTGTAATCTCTTGTTCTTAGTTCATTGTGAAATTATCTCGCCGCTTTCACATGTTGATGTAGTTGTGTTCTTTGTGTGATTGCTGGTTTTTTCTATTTTCTTTCTTTTATTTTCTTGCATACTAACTCCAAATCTAGGGTTTCCACACAATAGGATATCAATGAGGCTAGCTTTGCCTAGCTCAATTCAAGCTCATAACACAAGTATTAGGCTTAGGATTGGCTCGACTCATTAAGATTAACATACGACTCAGATTGCTAAACTCAAGCTTACTATTTTAGGCCTAAATCCATAAGCCCAACGGCCAATGAGCCAAAACAATAGTCCTGAGCGCTAACAATATAACTAGTTGAAATGGGCCCAACAACCCATATTATAATAAGCTATATCTATATACATTATACGTAGATATATGTAAGTTTAGTTGCCCAACTCACCAACTAAATGGGCTCAATTGGAGGCTTAAAGTTTAGTTGCCCAACTCACTAAATAAATCAGCTCAATTGGAGGCTCAAAGTTGTGACAAATAATCTATAAATGCTATAATTATCCTAACTCATAAAGTCGTGACCAATATATAGGAAGGCCAATGCTGGGGCCCTTGCGAGGAAAGTAAGTAATGTTGTGTTTTTGTAAAAAACTAGAATTGTTGATGAGCTGAGCTAACTTGGCTCGCCTCATCATTAACTGAGCTTGAGCCTTGTTTCAAGCTCGCAAAGTTGAGCGTAAGCCTCCAATTGAGCTAGTTTAGCTAAGTGAGTTTGAGCCGAGCTGCACTAGGCTCAACTCACTTAAAGTTGGACTCATTAAAGGTCATACATGTATATCTTTAGCCAGTAATAACAAGTTTGGCTCATGGGCTATTGGGCTTTATAATTAAGGCTGTGCTGAGCCTGAGCTAAGTTCGCCTCAATGTTAATGTGCTAAGTATGAGATTCACACATTAGGCTCATGATGACCTTGAGCTGAGCTTGACCTGATCCTTGTGTGATGAGCATGAGCTGGGCAAAGTTTGGCTCATTAATACCCCTATAAAAAAAACAAAAAAAACTATTGTATTAGATTTTTTTTTCTCAACGCAGAGGGACTTGCAATGTTGCAATTGGGCCACATTGGCCTGAAGTCTGACTTATTCTGTCTAAAATTTGGGTAGGCTAGACAAGTATGACTTTGGGCTAGATTGAGCTTGGGATGCGATTTCAGGCCTGAAGTATTGATTGGCCAAGTTTAGATACGCCTTAGCTCTGCTCGGACTGCCTAGCCCAATCTGACTTGCAACACATAAAGGTGTCATTTCAAAAAGTAGGTGCCTAAAATGTAGCACCAAATTCACAAACACCCCAAAGCATCAAAAAGAAAAATTCAAAAACACCCGTCTAGGGATGCAAATATGTTGGCTTCGATGTGGATATTAGTATATCTGAATCCAGCTCATTTATTTTTCATAAATATCTGAATCTAATTATTATCCGTCGGATATTTGAAAAGTATGATTGTCTTCGTATCCATTAAGTTTATCGAATATTCGAATATTATAAAGGATATCGGATATATAATAAGGTATCCAATTAATAGATATCTGGATATTAAAAAAGCTCTAAAATTCAAAACACACGAATCATAAACACATTTCGCTGATCAAAAAATTCCCTAGAAGAAAATTATGGGACAACAAAGGTCACTTGAACCTTTTTACTTCCTTGAAGAGTTTTGCAAAAATAGTACAAAAACACTGGCTGTGAAACTGTGAGAGCTTCACAAAATAGTACAAAACCAAGCAACAACACCATCACCTGAGATGTTAGAACCACTGTCGCCTAATATTGAGTGACTGAGTTGAGATAGAGATAGCAAGACCTAAGAGTGAGAGTGAATAGCCAACGGCGAGACATGAGAGTAAGAACGAGTAGCCAAGGTTAAGAAAGAAAAGAAAAGAAATCTTTTATACGATATATATATGGATACTGATATATAATTGAATTTTAGATATTTAATCAGAATGAATATGTGTGTATATATCCATATTTAGTTCATTTATAATTGGATATTTTTTAAATGAACGGATATTTAATCAAAACGGATACATGTATATCTGTATTTTCTTTATATGAATAAGAAAATGATTTGGATTTGAATAATAATCATATATTTGCATCCCTAAACACCCCCTTTCCAAGTGCACATGCTTTTACCGAAAAAAAAAAAAGTTTAAACAACATCACCTATTAGTAGAACTTGTATCCTTTGCACCACCTTAGGGTGCGCCATGGTGAGCCACAGACATAAAGAGGGGTGGGACCTTGCAAAGACATAAAGAGGGGTGGGGCCTTGCAAAAAGTGTATGGCCCCCACGCCCTTTCTATCTTTGGCTCATTGTGGCGCACCATAAGGTGGTGTAAAGGATCCGGCTCCTTATTAGTAGTAGTGTTTTTTTTTAGGGTTTAGGGTTTAGGGTTTAAGTATATTGGTAGTGTGTGTGGTCACATCACACATGCTCACATCATTTTGGTCATAAAAGTTTGTTATCTATTTATTTTAGTGAGTATGGTGAATGATAGGCTGACATGTGTTGTATTTGGAGTTAAAAACATCCAAAAAAAATGTTCATATGAAAAAGTAGGTGTCCACAAAGAGATACCAAATTCAAAAACCCATCATGTGTTAATCAATGGCATGCTTAACAATCATTCTTCTATTTATTTTATAAGATTAAAAATACTTATATATTTAAATGAAATTTTATAATTTAATAATATTTACTTTACAAGCAAAAATTAGTTTGGGTAACCCAAACTTGGCAAGAAACCCGCAGTTTTAAAATGGATCAAGTTTGAGTTAACAGTATGGAGTTGAGTTCGGGTTTGGATCCAGTTTTTATATTTCGAGTTAGGCTCAGGGTGACCTTAGCCCGTACGGATTGAGAACCATATTTGTTATGGAGCCCCGGTCTATCTTATCATTCCCAAAAACCGAAAACAGATGGCTCCAAACCAACCTCTTTGACCAAAAGAGGACAAAAGCAGGAAAACAAATGTTCTGTATTACAAAGTGGGTGTGGGTTATGAGAGCAACTCTAAGTTGACATGTGGTGTGTTGGGGGTGTGGGGAGGGGGTAAAAGCATTAAAAAATGTGTTTAGTTGAAAAAGTAGATATCAAAAAAGAGGCACCGAATTCAAAAACACATAATGTGTCAATGTGTGAAACGTCTATCAAGGTTAGTTAATGGTTGGGAAGGTACATTGATTGAGATTTGAGATCTTAGACTTCTGATAGTTAGTGCATAAATGCTAAGCTATCCTCACCGATATAGTGGTTGTCAGATTAATTTCTCTGTTACCAACCTATATTTATTATACATTTTGTCCATCCCTATATATTCTCGTTTAAATAATTGCTTGGTACTTAGTTTAAAAAATGTTCTGAAACTAGACAGCCTAGCAAAAAGCATCAATGTCAATGGAGCTTAAGCAAGAGAGACCTGTCGCAGCAATAGCTCTTTCAGAAGGAACTGAGCCAGTGAGTCCAACTGGTCAATACTTCAACAGCTCGGTTCTCTCCGTCTGCATCCTTGCTGTTTTGGAGTCGGACATTCCCATCGATGATTCACAAACCATGACTTTGCTTCAAAATGTTTTCCTCCCCATCAACCCTCGTTTCTCCTCCACCATGGTACTCTCTCTCTCTCTCATACGCACGTACACATTCATATATTCTTCCTTTTTTTTAAAGCTCATTTTGGTAAAAACACATGTTCTCTGAAAAAAAACCAAACGATTTATTACACCCAATTATCTGTCCTTCTGTTTCGTCCCACACAAACCGTGCCATTTATAGAGGAAGGATTCTGGCTGCCTCCCTTAACGAAAGCCTGGTCCGCTGGGCATCAGAGAGTGGATATATCAGTGCTAAAAAATGATTTACACTTTTCACTTTTTTTTTGGGGGTGGGGGGTACTTGTCATTTTTCGGTGCTGACGAGTCCAACCCCTGACACTTGGCGGACCAAGTGTCCGTTTAGGTAGGTGGACAAAATCCTTCTCGCATTTTATGAGGTTAAAACCAATCGTTAAAAAGTAACTCGAATCGTCTGTAGGCTAGCAAACAGGCAAACCCTGTAGGCCGTGGCCTATGGATGACATATGGCATTTATTTTGTTGAATTTATACTCATCCAAATCCCCACCCCCCTCCTTTTTTTTTATTTTTTTTTATGTAAAACCATCACTTCCTTTTCTTGAACAAGAAAACTGCTAGAGGTGGCAATGTTTGACACGACCCGTGAACATGACATGAACTCAACACAAACAATCGGGTTAGGGTTAACTGTAAACGGGTTTTGGGTTGAGGTGGATTGACCTGTTTTGACACAATTAATAAATGGGTCGGATTCGTGTTGAGCCATAAAGTCATATACCCTTAACTTGAGATGACAGAAATTTGAGTTGTCAACATGAATTACCACATAACCCGTGAATCCGACACAAACCCAACACGAAATAAGGGCTTTGGGATTGACTGTAAACTGGTTTCAGGTCGTTTTGACATGATTAATAAATTGGTTAGGCTGGGGTTGAGTCATATAGCCATATACCCTTAACTCGACATGACACAAACCTAACCCGTCAACACAAATTGTCACCCTTACCACTCATCCCTTCTCTTGCCCCGGCGATAACACTCGGACGGTTAAATGGTAACCCTCTCTCCCTTTGTGTCTCCCATCTATATTTTTATTTCCTCTGTCAGTTTTTTTTATATGCTCTATCTCTTTCTCTCTCCCCCCTACTCCTATGAGCTCCCTCTCCCTCCGGTTCTTTCTCTTTCTCTCTCCTCCTCTCTGATTCTATCTCTCCCTCCAATCGCCCTCTCCCCCTTCTTTGTTTCTTTGTCTCCTCTCCTTCCTTCCAGTTCTCTCTCTCCTCCCTCCGATTCTCTCTCCCTCTACCCCTGTTTCTTTTTCCCCCACTCCATTTCTCTTTCCTCATCTCTCATCTGAATACTATTGCCGGAGTATAAACGGAAAAAGTGGAGCGCCGGTTGAAAAAAGAAAAGAAGGAAGAGGGCTGTTTTATGAAAAATGGGAGATTTGAAGGAGTTTAACCCAATTTAAAAAAAAAATGCCACCTGTCGTCTGTAGGCCACAGCTTACAGAATCTTAATTGTTAAAAAAGGTTTTGAAGTAAAAATAGGAAAACAAATGTAATCTGATGAAAAAGTATCTTAAAAATGTGTTCAGTTGAAAAAGTAGGTATCCAAAAAGAAATCAAATTCAAAACACATCATATGTCAATCTGTGCCATTAGGTAATGGCCTAGGAAGATTATATACAGAATATATATTAAAATGTTAGGAGGTGTACACATCAGTGCAAAAAAGTGATAAACACCTCCCAAAAAGTGAAAGTCACTTTCACGTGCTGATATTCAGCTCCCTGACGTCATCCTAATACATCGGGTAAAGCAAACTTCAGTAGTTAATCACAGCCCTAGAAAGGTTTTTTTATCAGAGAATCAATATCCAAAAACTAGAAGCATATAGAAATAAAGGAGTGTACAAGATCAACACTGTTATAAAAGATTTCAAATGAAAAAGTAGTACAGCCGTACAGGCACCAAATTCGATTAAAGACTCTGATTGGTTACTAGTTAAGTAATGAAAAGTAATACAAAATAATACTGATCTTCAAAAAATCCAATTGAAGTGGCTGTTTGGTTGAAATAAGAAAATGTTCATTGAAATATTGGTTTTCCATTTAAGACTTTCTTAAAACCTTGGTGTTTTTTTTTTGGGTCAAAATCTGGTCAAATTGATCCGATTTTGGAATGAAATACGCTGTACATTATGAAAGCAATAAATATTTCCTTAGATTTGTTTACTTTTTTACTGTATTCTAAATTAACCAAAAAATTGTTGCAAAACACAATTTCACTCTACTCTAGTTCACTTTACTTTATTTCTTTTCATACAATTAACTTTATTTTATTTTCTTGCATTCTACTAGCAACCAAGCATAGCCTTATGGAAACAATATATTCTGTGATTAAAACATTACTCTACCTAATAACTATTTGATGGGTCAGGTCAGAGGCGACGATGGAGTGAAGCAATGGAAGAGGGTTGACGTCAAGCTCAAGGACCACGTTAAAATCCCTATTTTCCCAGATGGGTTATCCCCTGAATCTTACGATAGCTACTTACAAAATTACTTATCAGAGATAGCCATGGAAAGGCTCCCACAAAACCGGCCCTTATGGGAGATTCACATAATCAAGTACTCAACAAGCAATGCAGCTGGGACTTTAGTATTCAAGATTCACCACGCACTTGGTGATGGCTTCTCGCTCATGGGAGCTTTATTTTCTTGCTTGCAAAGGGCTGATGATCCTTC